>JAJOOO010008532.1:0-18370 GCA_029582685.1 Solanum piurae | reverse complement strand
GGAAGTGACTGCGTCGTTTTTCCGTCAATTTTTATAAAAAAAGCGACGCAGTCCGTCGCTTTTGGCCGTCGTTTTTTGACAATTTTTTAGTAGTGTTTTAAGTAAATAGGGTAAACCCAAATGAAGGAAGTGATAGGTGAATAGATCGCCAGGGTGAACGTAGAGAGGCTGAGCTGCTTTTCAAAGAATTGAAACTTTGAAACGAAAATTCACACTTCTAGAGCCACTGTCAGAATTATCGATAAAGCACCTCATTCTTTGAAGGAAATTTTTTCCTCGGAGAATGGTTCATAATAATATTTATCAATATTTCCTATAGTGGCTCCAGAGGTGCGAAGTTTCGTTTTGATGTTCCAATTCTTTGGCAACAAGTTCGGCCTCTCTACATTCATCTTTGCCTATCTATTTATCTGTCGCACATGCGTAAAGATATTGCCATTAATAGAAGGTGCTAAGTATCTTCAAAACTATCTGTTTACTAAAGTAAAAAAGGAGTACTAATTTTATTTATTTTTGAATCGCTCATTTTATTATATTGTCAATTTTTATTTATGCTCGTTAAGTAAAATCTTATACATAAATCGATGCGCTATTTTATATATGCTAGCCTTTTAACGTGTATTATGAACTAGACACCTCATCTCAAATAAAAAATAACGTTTAAATGTCTTCGATGTTGATTATGCCAACATGAGTCATGACGTTGGTCTGAAGTATACAATATTCATGTTCTTTCAATTATTAGAATCATTAATTAGGTGAAATAATCTCTCCAACAACTAAAAAACGTAACAATTAAACTATTTTCATCGAACGTTAAAGTAAGCGCGCAATAACCATAAAGAGAGTTGATTATATACAATGATTTATTTCAACGTAACTAAAATATTTGGTGAGTTTATTATGTACTAATTATTGTCACTTATATATGATCGAAACAACATCCAATGTTAGCTTGACAATGACAATAATATTGATGTTCATGAACATTTCACAAAAAAAGGCAGAGAGATGGAGCCAGAATTTGAACTTTATAGATTCTTAATTATAGACTAGCGATATAAAATGTTAGTGACTTGGTTGTGAATTTAATTTGTGTATGTTTCTTAACTCAAATACTTAATCTGAACTAAAACTCTGGAGTTCATCCAAACCAGTACCAGACAATAATATGCATACTTCTTTTTGAGATACATTATGTATATTTTAAAATCGAACACTTACGTCGTTTATACAACGTAAAGGATAGCACATATATACATAAATACAGGGGTGGAGCTTCCTATAGGTAAGGGGATGATTCAATACTAAGGAAGAGTGAAGTTAGAGGCTTACTAATACTTAAAAACATCTTAAACTATTTCTACTTGAGTATTAACTGTTTCATTCTCACCACGCGAAGGTGAATCCCCTTCCTCCCCTGGAAAATGTAACATTTGCTCTATATGACTAGAAATGCTTGACTTGGTGGTTCAGTAGTTCGTGGAGAAGGTAGCATTGACAAGTTACCATGAGGACTCCGCGAACAATCTAAATCATGTTTTGAATCTGTTAGTACATCTCTTAGTTCACTTTTCTTGAAAGTATGGCAACTATAGTCTTTTGTGTCGAACTTCCTGGCCAAGATTCTGCTTCTTTCGCGCAATGAAAGATTAGATCGTCTTATGATGTGCCAAGGCTCATGTATGAATTTCGTTAGAAAGCCAAAACAGCAGCAATTACAGCCATGACAAAGAGTCCCCAGAAGCTATCTACGCCGAGACTGTTGGAGGAGAGTGATGTACTACAATCGGAACAAGTAGGTTCTCCAAACCATGCTCTCTCTATTTGTACCATCTTTTTGTTGGAAAAATAATTCTAGTATCTCAAAAAGAAGTATTCATATTATTGTCTAAGACTCATTCCTTAATCTCTTTGTTAATAATTCTTTATTATATGACAATAATATTCTAACGTTACTATAAATAGTTAATAACTTCCATATTCATTCTTTATGAGCAGCCGTTAATGAGTTATTATTGCTCATTATCACAATTCCTTTATTTCCATTAAATCATCATATTTATGGGCTATTAATATTTCTTTCTATAGCTGTTGAAACTATACGTTGAGGAGGGGATTTTCTATTCCTTTTGTGAGATAGTATCTTATATATATATTCCCTGTGTTTCCACATTGAGGAGGGAGTAGAACACAGTATCAATACTAAGAAACATTATTTTCTTTCTCCATTCTTGAGTGTTGGGTTATCTTTAAATAAATCTTTGTTAGTTTCTGGCTCCTAGTTTTATACTAGAATAACATGTTGAACCCTGGGGATACACCCATACCGGGTGAAATATCCTTAAGGATAGTGTTTTTCGATACGCCTCAAGCTTGGAGAATTTCCTTACAAAAGTTTGTGGTGAAGTAAAAGCGTGATAAAGGTATTTCCATAAGATTTCCAACACTTTTCACCTTCTGTCACATTCAAAACTGCTCTCGAAACATCAGGTACTAGAGGAGAAACTATCGGGAAGGCCTGAATGAAAATCACAAGAACGGTGAATATAATTCATAACTTTACTGTTAGAAGAAGGAACTTTCTTGATCGAAAAAGGTGAGGTGATAGAGTATAAAGCTAATAATACGTTCAACTGAATCTAACATTTTCAACATCGTACACACACACGCACGCACACATATAGCGTACATATATATATATATATATATGTGGAGTACTATACATTGACACTTTAAATTTGCCTCTGCTTGTGATTCTTGTACTGAAAAGGGGAAAGAATATCGAGAAAAAAGAAGAGTTACTTACAAATCCAAAGCCATCAGTCTTATACGTAGTTCCAATCGTGGTAAATTTCAAGCAATAATTTGCAAGGAAACGCTTCGCATGAGGAATCTCATCGAAAACAGAAGCAATACACCATTTGAACTTCCTTTAGCGAGTAAATCAACTCATTCCTCTGGAGGGTTATACTCCCTCCATCTCATTTTATATGCCATCCCTTTCTATAAATAGTTGAACCACAATACTTGTCATTTTATAAAATTTATGCATAAATTACCATATTTTGCCTATTATACCCTTGATAAAGTAGTTAATTAATCTTGAAAATGTACTCATCATTTATTATAAAGTTGACTTAAGAAAACATTAAATAAGAGTAGAAGGGTAAAGTTACATCCTTTCATAATGCAAGTACAAAGTAAAAATGTGACATATAAAATGAGACGGAGGGAGTATGCCTTAGGCATGTCCTCATCAAAGTTCATTTTTTCTTAATAGTCCTACTACAAAAGAACCTGGTTGGTAGCCCACATAGTCCTTGCTCTTTAGAAGTTCTTTTACATCTTTAACAGTTGGCTGGAGTTTTTCTACTGTTAACATTTATGCAAGACTTTCTGTATAGCTTGAAGTCAATATGAGTACTACTAGGAACCAGATGATCAACACAAACCTCGCCAAATTGCTTAGTATCCTCTCCTCTGCCGATATCAACAACCAAAACAAAGCATATGTTATATATAACAAAAGGTAATTCAAATTGAAGAGTGTGTGTATGTGTGTGTGAGTGTATGTGTATACTCCCTCTGTCTCATTTTAAATGGTTATGCTTGACTGGGCACGAAGTTTAAGAAAGAAAGACTTCTGGTACATACCAAAAGTGATAATTGATGCTCTTCTAAACATACCATGACATTTCTTATGTCTACGAGAACATTGTCATTAAAGGCAATATGGGAAGTACCAATCAGTGTTATCAAAAGAAAAAAGCTCTAAGGTGCGTAGGGCTTTGAGCCTCGCTTCAGGGCTTAAGTGCGCCTTTGATAACATTGATACTAATTCAAGAGGAGGAAAGGGAAATTACTTTGTGCAAAGACCATAGTTGAGAAGGAGAACCAAAAGATCATGCCAACTTGATGCCAAAAGGTCCTCTGAAGTCTTCATTTACTATATGTTCGAGCAGCCAAATGACGAAGCCAATGAAAACAAAAGAACAGAAGCTTGTTAACAAAAGCTCCCAATTCAATGGCTTCAAAAATACCCATGTATTATCTCTATTATCATCTTTGATTGGCACCATCATCGTAGCTCCAGATTCCGTGTATGGTAATGTAAAGTCAACAAATTGTGACCTATTCGAGACAATGGTAGTATCCCCTACAACAACATCAAAGTTTTGTTCATCGGTTATGTCACGACCCAGACCGTCGTGATTGACGCCCACACTCCCCCGGTGGGAGAACCATTAATACTAATTAGCTAACCCAAGAACTAAACATTTAAAGATACAGAAGCAGGTTTAAATGCAAGAATCAATAGAGTTCCCATAAACTCCAAGGTTCAAACAAAATTAACCAACTAATGCAGAAGAACAACTCTGAGAACTTGAAAGTCAATGTACCAAAACATCTAAAGTTCAACTAGTCTAAGGAAAATGGGTACAACCCAAACTAACATACGAGTAAAACTAATTCAAAAGTCTGAGTCCGAAAAGAGTGGACTAAAAAATAGAGGACCCATGGCAGCCTGAAAGAACTGGCTCACCCTTGGATCCGATCTTGCTCACTGATCTCCTAAACGAGGTCTGTTAGTAGCCGCCTGAAGATGCCGTGTACTCAACAAAGAAAGAGCAAGTGCAGTATCAGTACACAATTAGAGTGTACTAGTAGGATCACGTGGGTATTTCAGTAAACACAACATATATGAGTAGTCACAACAAGTAAACACGCATATACCGAACATATACAATATCAATTATTATTTCAGGAGCAATGTACCATTCCACATTTTCAATATCAAGTAATTACGCACATATGACAAGTCATTGGTCCTCTCATGGAACCTACACCCAAACTGTTAGTGTATCGGAACGTGGTACCCGATCCCAATTAGTGTGTCGGACGTGACACTCGATCCCATATGCGCCAGAATGTGGCACCTGATCTAAGTTAGTGTGTTGGAACGTAACACCCGATCCATTCAACAAGCCACAATCACAATCACAATGTACATTTTCAAAATCATACAATCACGTGTTGATTCATGGCATATAATCATTTGTTTATATACTCATTCGCATTTGATGACCAATAGTGTAACATTCACATATATACATGCATTAAAATGAAGCAAATAATCACATACATTATACAAACGTGCAATCAAATCATCACCTACCTCAAAAACAGGCTTGAATCCTCAATCCTCCTAAGAAACTTGATTCTTCCCTTTCCGAATTCTTTCCTCTTGTTCTAGGTCTACAAACAATAAATTCAATACGAGGATCAATAATTAAGGTCTAAATTACCCAGATTATAACAAACCCAAACCTGAGACCCAACTCATGATCCTAAGGTGCAGCTAGGGCTTTTTCTCACCATCCAATTCAGTTCAAAACCCTCCCCCAATAATATATAATCAAGATTCTACGTTCAACGGATCGAAATATGGATTTGGGAAGTGAAAACTTTACCTTTAGCACCAAAAGTTGTGGGAAACTGTCAAGAAACCACCTGGGATCGTCTCCTAGCTCTCAAGAATGAAACTTGCAGAAAATAACATTTTTGGGGTTTATTAATCTTTGTAGCATGTAAGAATCATCAAAGTATACAAGATAGTGCAATATATATTTCCTTATAAGATTCGTCCATTTTGTTTTAGTTCAGTAAATGGAGCTCAACCGTTTTTCTTTTTATAGGCGTGTTGCTATCTAGTATAACATTTACATTACCAAGTCACCTAAATAGTAATTACCTGAAAAATAAGGCGAGTTACCTTTACAACATGTTTAAAAGACGTTGTTAATGGTAACATCTCTTTTCATTGTCAGTATATATAACTTAAAAGTCGATATTAGAGGAGTCCGAGAAATTTACACCAAGAAATACTTGATAAACCAGTTCATTATAATCACCGGCACTCTTTCAATCAAGAGTAGCAAAAGGAACATATTCATAAGGAACATAATATGGTAATGCTTCATCACTGCATAAAAAACATTGATGCAATATCCAATAACTATCGTTGTGTTAGTTGTAAGACTCTTGTAACTTTCACAAACTCGGTGAAACCAGGGGCGTATCTAGAGGGGGTGCCATGGGTTCACATGGACCCATGCTCCCCTCTCTAGATCATATATAGTAGTGTTATATGTTAATTTTAAAAAAAATATAGATAGGTGAACCCACGTTCAAAGTATCATATAATATGAGGGTGATAGGGTGCACCTCTCTGAGTAAGGATAGAAATTTAAATCTTATATCTATCTTTTGTTTTTGAGTAACACCTCTCTAAGTGGTTATCGGTTACACTTTTGGCGTTTCAACTAATTTTTCTTTTGTTTTTTTCTTAAATCTTTCAAAATTACAAGTGTGTTACAATGAAAATTCTTAAAAAAATTTAGCATTATAATTTTTTTATAATTAAATCAAATGTGTATATTAAAATTTAAAACTAGTAGTATTATATATTTTGGACCTATAATTTTTAAAATTTAATGGTTCATATTAAGAACCTAAAAGTCAAACTGATCAAATTATATTTAAGAAACATTTTTTCGTAATCGTGCACCCATCTTACCGAAATCCTGGATACGCCTCTGGGTGAAACCATCCTTCACCGGAACTCCAATTCTCAGTTTCTTTCCATTTGTTGGAATCACCCAACCTTTAGGAACAGAAGTAGTGTCAGCAGGCCATATAATAGATCCAAAATTCTCCTTAGAAACCGAATATCCACGTCTCGAATTTAGTTTTCTAACAATGCCATTTTCTCTTGTCCAAAATCAAATTTCTTTAGCACCATTACCAATAACATTGATGATCTGATAAGGTGGAGATTGCAATTGTCCATCCACAATTTTAAAGTTTCCACTAAGGCCTTTGAAAGTAGTGTTTAGTATAGCATGAAGAAGCTTTGGACCATCCCTGGAAACTCCAAAAGCTTCAAGATCTGTTGCATTTCCTGAAAATTTTAGAGGTGTCAAAAATAAACTTATTTCACTACTGAGTTGCTCAGAGTCTCCAAAAATGTTGCTGCACTAATGTTGGATTTTTAAAAAATGCACTACTTTTGAAGAAGCTGACACACATTTTGTGACATTTTTTAAGAGTCCGAGCAACATAGCCCACCAGCTGAATTTGCCCAAGTTTAAACTATTTGCATTACAACCTATTGACATTAAGTGTATATAAATATGACCCTTAACTTGGCTTTAGCGGATAACTTTGCCCTCCAACTTTGAGTGTGCACAAGTAGATATTTATACTTGTATAAAATTGAACAAGTAGACACATTTGTCATACATGGCATAATACACATAGAATGTCATGTAGGGTCATAGTTGTCAACTGACACCAAGTTAAGGGTCATATTTATGTATTATGTCCAATCTATCTGTTGACTTGATCAACTTTATCAAACTATTGGGTCAAAACGGGTCAAATAGTGCAACTAAACGAGGCAAATACAAACCAAACCCATATATACATAAATCAATTTTAAAGATTTAGGTAGTAAAGTGAAATACACTTCCAACATATTTCATTAAAAAAAAGCCAAATAGAAAAGGAGGTGACGTTGATAGTTTGTTTGGCCAAACTTTTAAAGTCAACTAATGTTGTACTGAACTAGTTTGTGTTTGATCTACTAATTTAAAAAGCACAATAATTAGTTTTTGGTCAATTCTTTTTAATGACCGTGGTGTCTGGATCAAATTTAACACATCTTGATTAACAAGATATTTTCTCTCTCCCATCAGCAATAGATGCCAGATTTTTAAAACATAGCAATTAGTGTTCGACCAATTTTCTAAGTATATTTTTTCAAAAGATTATTAAAAAGTACATTTAGGAAGAAATTTATTTTAGCTTCTGAAAAATAAATTCGGCTATTTTCCACAAACACTTACTTTCTCCAAAAATTTAATCAAACACCTCACGTTTTAAAATAAATATTTTTTTCTTAGGCATAATACATAAACATGATCATTTACTTGACTTCAGTGGACAACTATGCCCTCCAACTTTGGGTGTGCACAAATAGACACTTAAACTTCTATAAAATTGAACAAGTAAACACACATGTCCTACATGACATAATACACATAGGACGCAACGTAGGATACAAAATTACCATGCAGGACGAATAAGGTGTCTATTTATTCAATTTTATACAAATTTAAGTGTCTACTTGTGCATACCAATAGTTGTCGTCTGAAGCCACTTTAAGGGTCATGTTTATATATTATGCCGTTTTCTTAAGAAAATAACTTTTGTCTTGCAAAAACTTAGTCAAACACGCTACGAGTAATGTTTAATTATAACTGGTTGTTTGATATATTTTGACCCAATTCAATCTGACCAAATCACACTTAGCGTTAATCGAATCATATGATCCCATTTTAACGTTCAAATTTAATCTAATCCATCTATTTGCCACTCTTACCTGAAACATTTGGATTTAGAAAAGAGGCGCCACTGATTCTCGATTTCTCCACAGCCATGGCTAACGCAGTAGCAGAATCATAAGCCCATAATCCATAGACATCCAATTACACATCAACAATCCTCGAATATTCTTCTAGAAACTTCATCTTCCATCTCTGAATAAAATCCTCAACTTTTTTACTCTTTGGTACATAAGGTTTCACCCCAATAACACCTTCCATAGATTCAATAACCGAAACATCCATCAAATTCAGTTGATCCGCCATTGCATCTGTAATGATCCATACAAAACCTTCACTCATCATAACAATTTCTTTCGCCATTGCAAAAAGCTTCGAACCCAGTGAAATCGGCATATGAACAATAAAAACCCTAGCCTGCATATTCATCAATTTCAATAGCTCAGATTTGATCTGATCTAAAGTGGCGAATTCAGAAATTAAACTTCATAAGGTATACGAGTGTTTATTTCTCCAATGCGTCTGCTAAAAAGGGATTATTCCTTCATTGATTATCGATGTAAATTGGTAAAATTTGATGCCATCCGAATGATTGGATAATTGAACTGATTGGTTTTACTTGAGATGAATCGTTATGAGTGGTACAAACAAAATATTGATTGCGGAATGATGAAAGAGATGGACTCGTTGCAGAGAAGGAGATGATCGGTACTTGTGATTATTGGTCTAAATGGATGAGAAAATCAGCTTGCATTGATGAAGTTGGACCTATTATGTCTTCCACTTCAACATTCTTCAATAGGTCAAGTGCTGCATGAGTAAATTACCATAGACACATGAGACAACATTTAAACCAGGGTTGGTTTGGTACAATATATAATTAATATTAATCTTAGTTATATTAAATTTGGGATAAATTATTCCTGGTATGGATGAAAATGATTCTGGACTCGGTAGGTTGAAGGTTCCAAGTCTCTTAGAAAGTAAATCAGAACACTATTGATCCTTTGATTCAAGTGGAGTAGGGTAAAAGGTAGTTGGTTAGTTAGAGTTAATGAATGTATTAAAGAATAGTTGGAACTAGTTTGGAAGTGAATTATGTAGATAGTAAATTCTGCATAAGTAATACCATGTTTGATAGCTGGTTAGGAGATAAATTTATTCATATATAAAAATAAGGAAAAATTATAGAAATCCTACCTTTTAGTTTACTTATTACCATTATCCCCTATAAGTTTTATAAATTTCCAAAATCCCTCATTTTTGCGCATCAGATTAGTGTATCTCGCGCATCAGATTAATGTATCAACGCTTATATTATTATATCTCGCGCACTTATATTATTGTATCTTGCACATCAGATTAGTGTATCATGTATAAAATGTACATCAGATAGTGTATCATGTATAAAATGTACATCAGATTAATGTATCATGTATAAAATGTAATGTATCTTACTTAACAATTAATGTATCTCGCGCATCAGATTAATGTATTAGCGCTTATATTATTGTATCCATTTTGAGGGATTTCTGTAATTATAAACTTTTAAGGGATAAATTATAATTTTGCCTTAAAAGTATGTGATTTCTGTAAATTGCCCTAAAAATTATTAATACATGAATGATTAAATGTTACATAATTAATCTCTGCATAAAATAATACATAGATTTTCTCATATAACTAATCCCTGGTTACTAGTGCATGCATAACTCTAATCTACTACCATACAACCCCTAATAATACATGAATTAGTTATTACAAAATATATGTATTATTTTATGCATGAATAAATTATGTAAAGTTTAATAATTCGCGTATTAGTTATTACTTTCTATATATTCTATATAAAATAATGCATAGATTCTTTCGTAACTTATATACCAATCAATTATACCTAGCAAAAAAAATGTTACAAAATATGGTACTATTACTATATGCTCTTCTAAACATACCATGACATTTCTTATGTCTATGAGAACATTGTCATTAAAGGCAATATGGGAAGTACAAATCAGCGTTATCAAAAGAAAAAAGCTCTAAGGTGCGTAGGGCTTTAAGTTTGAGCCTCGCTTCAGGGCTTAAGAGTGCCTTTGATAACATTGATACTAATTCAAGAGGAGGAAAGGGAAATTACTCTGTGCAAAGACCATAGTTGAGAAGGAGAACCAGAACCAAAAGATCATGCCAACTTGATGCCAAAAAAGGTCCTCTGAAGTCTTCATTTACTCTATGTTCGAGTAGCCAAATGACGAAGCCAATGAAAACAAAAGAACAGAAGCTTGTTAACCAGAGCTCCCAAGTCAATGGCTTAAAAAATACCCATGTATTATCTCTATTGTCATCTTTGATTGGGACCATCATCGTAACTCCAGATTCCGAGTATGGTAATGTAGAGTCAACAAATTGTGACCTATTCGAGACAATGGTAGTGTCCCCTACAACAACATCAAAGTTCTGTTCATCGGTCAATCTTTGTAGCATGTAAGAATCATCAAAATATACAAGTGCAATATATATTTCCCTATAAGATTCATCCAATTTGTTTTATTTCAGTGTATGGAGCTCAACCATTTTTCCTTCTATAGGCGTGTTGCTATCTAGTATAACATTTACATTATCAAGTCACCTAAATAGTAATAACCTGAAAAATAAGGTGAGTTACCTTTACAACATGTTTAAATCACATTGTTAATGGTAACATCTCTTCGCATTGTCAGTGTATATAACTTAAAAGTCGATATTAGAGGAGTCAGAGAAATTTACCCCAAGAAATACTTGATAAACCAGTTCATTATTATCACCGGCACTCTTTCCATCAGGAGAAGCAAAAGGAAAATATTCATAAGGAACATAATATTTGTAATTGTAACATCTCGCAAATTGAAAGAACTAGAAAGAGCTAGAATTAGAAAGAGTGATTTTTGGAAAAAATAAAAATCTGGAAAATTGGTTAAGTTAAGTTAAGTTTGAATTTTTGGTCAACTTCAAACGATCATAGCTCCTAGATCAGGATGATTTAGGTGTGTTTACAAATATCGTAGGAAATATATTGGAATAATCTTTCCAACGCTGCCGAGTTTGCACGATTCCGAGTTCGGATGAGTGAGTTATACACATTTAAAGTTGGGCTGTTCAAATAAGGAAAGTCCAATCCGGATTTTAGAAGGGTATTATGGTCTTTTAACCACCCAATTAAGTTATTTCGTTTTTAGAAATTAAATTGGGGTCTAAACTGAATTGGTTCAGTTTAGACAATTGGAAATTTACGCTAGGGTTTTTGGAGAAAGAATGCAAGAGGAGAAAAAAGAAGAAAGAGCAAAGTTCGTCGTTCTTGAGGGTTTAGCTTGTGGATTTTGACAAGGGGTGATCCATACGAGGTATGTGAGTCTTTCATAGCATTGGGTTCGTTCACCCACGCGCCAATTATGTTTATTTCAGCGAAGTTTGTTCTAGAAAGTTGAAAGTTGATAAATTTTGAATGTTCTTTAAATTGGCCTTCGTTCTTGAGTTAGGTTGAGATTGAGGAGTTCCTTGAAGTTAAAATGTTGTTTTCTTGAGTTGTTTGAGTTAGATTCTTGTGTATACATGTTGGATATCTGAATCTAAAGGAAAATTGGGAAGAATAGTCGAGTTTAGGTGAATTGGGACTGAAAATGAAAGAAGGAAAAAGTCGGGAAAATCTGGAACCCTTGTCCGCGTCGCAGACCTGTCCCAAAATTCCAAAAAAAGTCTCTTCGCATCGCGGAGCAGTCACGGACTGTTCTACCTCAAAAAGTATTTTCGCGACCAAAATTTAAATACATCTCCACTTCGCGGACCTATCCTCAGACAGTGATTTTTTGATCTTTTCTCATGTTTAGCTATCTAAAATCATTCCTAAACATCATGAGATCTTTCCTATCACAAATCACAATCCTTGAATCCATAATTCAATTCCAGGAAAGTAAAGAGTTAAGTCAAGAGAAGTTAAGAGTCAAGTCAAGAGTCAAGTTAAGAGAAGTTCATAAAGTTTTCCAAAAGTCTTCTACAAATGTTTTAACTTTGTTTTAAAACTTGAGTTTTAAGTTGCGTAAAGCGTAAAGTTTGAAGTTCATTTCTTCAAAAGAGTATATCGGGACTATGTATTCCCAAAGAGTAAATGTTTTCACATTTAAACAAGAAAGAAAACTGAGATTTCCAAAAGAGCCTTTGAGCTAGTTTTCAGTAAAGAGTAAGAGTAAAGTTCATTCTTCAAAGTTTATTCGGGAACTAAGTATTCCCAAGAGTTAAAATGTTTTTCATTTGAGAAAGAAAGGAAACTGAGATTTCCAAGAGAGCTTTTAAGCTAAGTTTTTGAGTAATTATCTCAAACCAAAGAAAGAATTTTGTTATTACAAACATATGAGCTAAAGTATATTTTGGGAGTAGTATTGAGAACCGATATGGGTACGAGCTTGAGTTCAGATAACTCACGTCTCCATAAACCATGTAGCCATCATGGGTAGTAAAGGATCATACTTTTTAGATGACTCCTTAAAATGCTTTTAGCATAGACTAGTGGATCCACTTAGTTAAGCATTCTATATGACGGCAAAGTATAGGACAATTCTGGCAGCATGGGCAAGAGGTTGTATCACCACTTAGGCTCATAGTGGTGGTTGTCGGTTAGAGAAACTCCCACAGAAACTATATTATTTATTATATGAGTAAAGTTCAGTTTGTTATTGCATTTTATTTAATGAACTAAGTTGTTTTCTACTGTTTTAAAGGCTTTCTATATATTGCATGTGTTTTATTGCTTTATATTGAGTTAGGTTATTCAGGAGTTGAGTAAAGCCAAGGAAAGTGTTTCTTTCAGATTCTTTTCAAGCCTATGTTGTGTTTAGCATTATAACTCGCATACTCGTACATTCAATATACTGATGCCAGTTGGCCTGCATCTTATTATGATGCAGACCCAGGTAATCATAATCAGCATCCATAGCCTCGTTGATCCAGTTGAGCACTCAGAGTCAGTTGGTGAGCCTCCTAGCTTTTCGAAGGATCATTTTATTGCTTTCAGTATTTTAGTTATTAGGATGTCGTAGTTCTTGTCCCTAAGTCCATCTCAGTTGTTTAGGCGCTTCATAGATAGAGTTAGTGCTGTTAGTTCATGAGTCTTTACTTTCCCTTTTCAGTTAAGTTGAGACTTGAGTTGCCACTTTGGCAGTGAATGTTATTTATTACATTCTAAGTTATATTTTGAGAAGTTCAGTTTACTTGTTTTAAAAGTATTTATCTTGAGTAAAGTCTTCCGCTGAGTAAGTAAGCCAGACCAAGGGTTCGCTTGGGGCCAACAATGGTTCTCGAGTGTCGGCCATGTCTAGGGTGTAGGCTCGGGGTGTGACAAACTTAGGATCCTTTTATTGCTTTCAGTATTTCAGTTCATTAGGATGTCATGGGTTTTGTCCCGACATCCATCTCAGTTGTTTAGAGGCTTCATAGACAGAGTTAGTGATGTTAGTTCATGAGTCTTTACTTTCCCTTTTCAGTTAAGTTGAGACTTGAGTTGCCACTTTGGCAGTGAATGTTATTTACTACATTCTAAGTTATATTTTGAGCAGTTCAGTTTACTTGTTTTAAAAGTATTTATCTTGAGTAAAGTTTTCCATTGAGTAAGTAAGCTAGACCAAGGTTTCTCTTGGGGCCACCAATGGTTCTCGAGTGCCAGCCACGTCTAGGGTGTAGGCTCGGGGAGTGACAAACTTGGTATCAGAGCACACAGTTCAAGAGTCCTAGGGAGTCTATGAAGCCGTGTCTGTACAGTCCAAGTTATCGGTGTGAAGCGCGCCACATCTATAATTAGGAGGCTATAACATTTAGGAATTCCTTCACTTCTTTCATGCTCACTTCGTGCGATAGAGTGTATCTCTATAAAAGTCTCTTTCTAACTCGTGCTTATACGTAACCGATCGTGAGCTGGCCTATGGTCGAGAGTGCCTTTATGAGGCGTTTCTTTCCTCGTGAGCTAAGAGAAGAAAATGGTTGCTGACATAATGAGCAGGATGAATTTATTCGTTGTTGGGTTGACTCGTGTGTCAAGTAAGGAAAGTAAGGCAGCCATGCTAATAGGTTACATGGGTTTAGCAAGGCTGATGATCCATGTGCAACAAGTTGAAAAGGACAAGCTGAAGGATAGAGAAGAGTTTAAGAATAAGAGGGCTAAGACATCAGGGAATGAATCCGGGCAGCAAAAGAGTAATGTGAACCGGTCTTCTTTCCAACATAAGTAGAAAGGACCTGCTCCATCATCTGCTAGTGCACCTGCACCAAGGAACAATGTGAGTACAATAGTCAAAATTCCAGAACTTGAAAGCTAGACCTGCGCATTCACAAGGTAGTAAGGCACAAGGGGGTACTAAGACTCCTGCATGTGCTAAGTGTGGTAGGAGCCAGCCATGGGTGTGTCGTGATGACTCCACTAGTTGCTTCAAGTGTGGCCAGAACGATCATTTTATGAGAGAGTGTTCTAAGAGCAGACAAAGTAATGGTAATTGGGGGCTGTAGAGCCCAGTCTTCTTTAGTTGCTCCACCAGATAGAGTTGCATCTAGATGAGCTACTTCAAGGGAAGGCGGAGAAAGAAAACTATCTTTATGACATCGCTAGTCGCCAAGAGCAAGAGGATTCGCCAGATGTTGTCACTGGTATGATCCAAGTATTTAATTTCGATATTTATGCTTTGCTAGATCCATGAGTGAGTTATCCTTTGTAACTCTGTATGTTGCGATGAATTTTAATGTTCTTTTGGAGCAACTTAGTGAGCCCTTCAGTGTGTCTACGCCTGTTGGTGAGTTTTTTCTAGCAGAAAGAGTCTATCGTGATTGTCCCTTTTCCATCAATCACAAGAGTACCATGGCTGATTTAGTTGAGTTAGACATGGCAGATTTTGATGTCATTCTAGGTATGGACTGACTTCATGCATGTTATGCATCAATAGATTGTAGAACTCGAGTAGTCAAGTTCCAATTTCCAGTGAACTAGTTATAGAGTTAAAGAGCAGTTCAATAGTGCCTAAGGGTCATTTTATTTCGTACCTTAAGGCGAGAAGTTAGTTTCCAAGAGGTGTGTCTATCACTTAGTCTGAGTTAATGACTCTAGTGTTGAGATACCTCATATTCAGTCAGTTTCAGTAGTAAAAGAGTTTCCAGAAGTCTTTCCAGATGATCTTCCCGAAGGGAGTTTCCAGAAGTCTTTCTAGATGATCTTCCCGGAGTCCCTCCTGAGAGAGAAATAGACTTCGGCATAGATATTCTTCCAGATACTCCTCCAATCTCTATTCCGTCAAATAGCATGGCACCAACAGAGTTGAAAGAGTTCAAAGAGAAGTTGAAAGACCTCCTAGATAAAGGTTTCATTCGACCAAGTGTCTCACCTTGGGGCGCTCCGGTCCCATTTGTGAGAAATAAAGATGGTTCCCTTAGGATGTGTATAGATTATCATCAGTTGAACAAGGTTACCATAAAAAATAAGTATCCTCTTCCGAAAATTGATGATCTTTTCAATCAGCTTTAGGGTGCTTTTTGTTTTTCTAAGATAGACCTCAGATCAAGTTACCATCACTTGAGGGTAAATGAATGTGATATTCCAAAGACAACATTCAGGACCAGTTATTGTCATTATGGGTTTCTGGTCATGTCCTTTGGTTTGACCAATGCGCCTGCAACATTCATGGACCTTATGAATAGAGTTTTCAAGCCTTATTTAGATATATTGTTATCGTCTTCATTGATGACATACTAATATATTCAAGGAATGAGGAAGATTATTCTAGTCATCTCAGAATAGTTCTCCAGACTTTAAAAGATAGAGAGTTGTATGCCAAGTTCTCTAAGTGTGAGTTCTGCCTTGAGTCTGTGGCATTCTTAGGCCACATTATGTCTGGAGAGAGAATTAAAGTTGATACTCAAACGATAGAGGCAGTACAAAATTGGCTTGTCAAGGGATTTTCATCTATTTCATCTCCTTTGACCAAGTTGACTCAGAAAATAGTGAAGTTTTCAATGGTCTGAAGCTTGTGAGAAAAGCTTTCAGAAAATTGAAAAAGAGGTTGACTACTTCCCCAGTGTTGACCTTACCAGAAGGTATTCAAGGTCTTGTGGTGTATTCTGATGCATCTAGAGTTGGTTTGGGTTGCGTATTAATGCAGAATGGCAAGGTTATAACTTATGCCTCTAGACAGTTGAAAGTTCATGAGAAGAATTACCCAACCCATGATCTAGAGTTGGCTGCCGTAGTTTTTGCTTTGAAAATATGGCGCCATTATCTTTATGGTGTTCATGTAGATGTGTTCACCGATCACAAGAGTTTTCAGTATGTGTTTAGTCAGAAAGAGTTTACTCTCAGACAGAGGAGGTGGTTAGAATTACTCAAGGATTATGAAATGAGTATCCTCTATCACCCAGGTAAGGCTAATGTTGTTGCTGATGCCTTGAGCAGGTTGTCTATGGGTAGTACCACCCATTTTGAGGAAGGTAAGAAAGAGTTAGCAAAAGAGGTGCATATACTTGCACGACTAAGAGTTCAACTAATGGATTCCACAGAAGGAGGAGTAGTGGTGATGAATGGGGCTGAATCCTCATTAGTGTCAGAAGTAAAATAGAAGCAAGACCAAGATCCTATTTTGCTTGAATTAAAGGCAAATGTTCATAAGCAAAAAGTGATGGCTTCTGAACAAGGGGGAGATAGTATTTTGAGGTATCAAGGTGGATTGTGTGATTTATTTCAAGGGTAATTTGGATGATCACCTACCTCTCATTAAATTTGCTTACAACAATAGTTACCATTTTAGCATCCAGATGGCTCCTTACGAAGCTCTTTATGGGAGAAGATGAAGATCTCATATTGGATGGTTTGAAGCTGGGTTAATAGGACCAGACTTAGTTCGTCAAACTATGGAGAAAGTGAAAGTTATTCAAGAGAGATTGAAAATAGCGCATAGTTGTCAGAAATCCTACACTGATGTTAAGAGAAGGGAGTTAGAGTTTGAAGTAATGATTGGGTATATCTTAAAGTTTCACCCATGAAGGGTGTTATGAGATTTGGTAAGAAGGGGAAACTTATCCCCCGGTATATTGGACCTTATCGAATAGCCAAGAGACTTGGCAAAGTAGCTTATGAATTGGAGCTACCACAAGAATTAGCAACAGTCCATCCGGTGTTCCACATCTCCATGTTGGAAAAATGTATGGGCGATCCTTCATTGATCATACCAACTAAAGATATTAGTATCAAGGATAGCTTATCTTATGAAGAGATTCCAGTTCAGATTCTAGATCGCCAAGTTCGCAAGTTGAGAACAAAAGAGGTAGCATCAGTCAAAGTTCTTTGGAGGAAACAGTTTGTTGAGGAAGCTACTTGGGAAGCTGAAGAAGATATGAAGAAGAGATATCCACATCTCTTTGAAACCGAAGAAATTCCAGATCAAGGTACTAATTTTCTTCTTAGTACTCTTTAATTTATGAGATTGCATGTTGTAATTGCATTGCTTGTTGGGTGTTTGAGTTGAATGTTAGATGTTACACCCTTATCCAAGTAAGAGTAATCTCATTCAAGGATTAATGTTCCCAAGGGGGAGATATTGTAACATCTCGCAAATTGAAAGAGCTAGAAAGAGCTAGAATTAGAAAGAGTGATTTTTGGAAATAATAAAAATATGGAAAATTGGTTAAGTTAAGTTAAGTTTGAGTTTTTGTCAACTTCAAACGATCATAACTCCTAGATAAGGATGATTTATGTGTGTTTACAGATAATTTAGCAAATATCTTGGAATAATCTTTCCAACGCCGCCAAGTTTGCGTGATTTCGAGTTCATATGAGTAAGTTATACTCATTTGAAGTTGGGTTGTTCAAATTAGGAAAGTCCAATCCAGATTTTAGAAGGGTATTATGGTCTTTTCACCACCCTATTAAGTTAATTCGTTTTTATCAATTAAATTGGGGT
>JAJOOO010008531.1:0-10958 GCA_029582685.1 Solanum piurae | reverse complement strand
CCACTCAATTCAAATTCAAACAACCAACAAGTCTATTTCACTAAATCGTAATTGAAATTACGAAGGAATTTAAGAACTAGATGGAAATGGAAGAACACAAGTACAAGAAAGGGATGAGAAGAAGAACTCATAGAAAGGGGATGAGAGGACTTGGATATTTTCTCAACAATTTGCATAACCTTATTTTGCTCTCCCAAGTCTCTATTTATCAACCCCCACTTAATCTTGTTTTGGGCTGCTTTGTCAATACTGATTTAGGCCCATTCATAACAGTTGTGATGATGATTCTACTTCCGTCACCAAACCATTCATAACAAAATACTCTTCTACAACTTCAATGACAATCTTTATCAGTAATCTCTTTTGATTTTTTCCTGTTTTGGCTGGTTATTTCTTTAGTTGATGTTTTTTCGATAATGATATTGGCGCTAAGAACACACTCTATCCTGATATATTTCTTCAGACCAAATTTGTTACTTAAACAAAAAAATGAAGAAGAAAAATTAATGGAACCAAAAGGAAGAACAGAAATTTTGTAAAATGGAGTGAAGAAGACGGTAAAGAAGTGTGGGGTGAGTTTTTTTTTTAAAAATTGAGATTATTATTGAACGAAATTATTATTCTTTTAGTTATTGTATGCCACGTGTCAAAAAAGGACAAATTTTTCAATTTTTTTTTTTTTTAGAAAAATCTGGAATCTACTCACGCGCCCAACTAGAGTGAGCTACACTTATTTTGCCACATAAGCATTTTGTGTTTAATAGGTAAATGTTTTGAATAGTTTAAGCGTTCAATAGGTACAAATCGTAGTTAAGGTGCCTAAGTGAATTATGCGGATAATTTTAAGGGGTCGTGGATGACTTAAGCCTAAATTAATAACATGTCAAAATTATCCTCATTATTTATTTAAAAAAAATATTAAACAAAGTTTTATTAAATAAAATATAAATAATAATTTTTAAATTTATTAAGCAAAATTTGGGACTCCACACCTCCTCTCCTTATTTCAACCGTGTAAATCTAAAATCCACCAACGAAAGTCGTCGCCGCCACCACTCTTCTTGCCGGCGATACCTATACCCGTCTCCATCTCCGTTGCAAACCTCACTATTTTCCTTTCCTCTTTCTCCAACCTCCACAAAATTAGTAACCCTAAGCCGAAACACCACTGGCGACCCCTGCGAGCCACCAGGAACCGCCTCTCCTCTCCATCCTCTCCGTCGTACCAATAAATCCCCTCGCTGCCTCCCGTTCGGGTGAAAAAGGATCAGTGCCACCTCTCTCTCTTACTCCATTTTGAATTAATAGACTCCGACGAGCACCACCATAAAATCACCGTCGCTTTCTCCCTCCAATGATAACAACTTGAAATCTGACGACAAGGAGGTGTCAATGTCTTGCTAAAGGTGATAATAAGTATGTAGAAGAAAGAAAAAGGGGTTGGGGCAGGAATGGGGATGGCGGCGAAAAGTAGGTGGAGTTGAAGGAAGAAGAAGACTTTTTTAAAATTTACTTTTTCTTTTTTTAATTCATTATTTTATTTTTTAGTTTTTTTTAATTTAATAGTTTTTTTTTAGTTTTTTTTTAATATAATATTATATTTTAAAATATTTTTTAAATATAAATATGAAGTTCACCCGCCTTCACATGCGTGTAGTCACACTTTCTTGCCAACTCAACCATCTTAATGCCACATAAGCATGGTCAATGGTAAGAGGGGTCTGATATATTGTATTTTATTGAGTTTAATGGTTTAGTTGATAAATGGTTAAGTAGAAGGGTTCACGATACAAACTCATGCAAGTATAAACATGGTTAAGTAGAAGGGTTCACGATACAAACTAATGCAAGTATAAGTATGGTTAAGTAAAGGGTTCACAATACAAACTAATGGTAGCCTTTTCACTTTTCAACTTATCTCCTTTTATTAATTGTTTATATTATATTATATTATTATTATTATAATTATAAATTTTAAAAGTGAGGAGATATTAAGTCAAAACTTAAAAAATAAAAATAATCATAAGAAAGTATTATATTTATTCGGAAAGAAAATCCACTAAGCCTTTTCCACTTCTCTTAGTTAATTTAAATAACTTAATATAGTAGTGTTGGACCTCATGAAAACGTGTATCTTTTGGAATCCAAATCAAGTTCACTTAAGTAATTAGTATGTCATGCCTCGGAAAAGTCAAAGAGTTGTATTTGAAGTACGTAAATTAAATAGATACATGTACGTGTTTCATCTTTCAAATTAATTTATGTTCTTAATTAATATTTGTCTTTAATTTATTGTAACTCTTGACGTTTCAACTTTGTAAGTGAATCTTCATATTCTAAAGCTATATTTTTTCGTATAAATACAAATCTTTCAATAGTATTTCCATAGAAAGATTTATATGTGATACAATTTTTGTATGTGGAAGACTAGAGAAGCTTTAATCAAGTGAAGAAAATTTCAAGACAAGAGGCTTTGTGTCAAAATTATAAGGCATAATGTGATTATAGGGATGAATAACACTCCAATTACTAGAATATCGGAGCTTGATGTATTTGTTTTTTTACTTATTTGCCGAGATTAGAACTATGATAAGACCACTCAATTTATGTAGTTGAATGTCACTTCCGTTAACTTCTCTTCCAAGATTTTTAACTATTTTTTTATGGTCAAAGGTTGAATGTTTATTACTATAGCTTTGTTTCAATTTGCATTATCAATAAAAAGAGACTGTCTTAGAATTTTTCTATTTTTGTTGGTAGCCTTATGCTAAGCTTGCTCCTGTGATATTTTTTTCTTTATATTTGTAATTTCATTTTAAGAATGTATATGATTGAAGGGTGTATTTTTCCTATAGAAAATAAAACAAATAGAATCATCATAATAGTCTATAAGACATGTAAAACAGACAATTAACGCCTACAAGATATTCTAATATCAAATTATTAATAATACATTTTTTCACCTTTAATTTTAAATATTTGTAAATAATTATTCTTATATGTTCTTGTGGATAAAATCTATATTTTTTTAGACAATTTTTATTAAAATTATTATGAGATCCAAATTTCAAAGTAAAAAAAAATGCCACACCAAAATGCTTAAGAAGTTAAACGATCTTTTAACCTCCGATCAAATATTGCTCCTATTATATTTTTAACAAAAAAACGTAAAATATATTTTAACAAACTTTTAATTGTAAAAATATTAATATTGTCATTTTGACTCTCCACTAAATTAAAATCTGATTTATTTAATTAAATAATAATATTTTAATTATATAATGACAAAATTAAAATATCAACTAAGGCACTTTAATTCTATAGTTATTTCCTTCTAATTAAGTTTCCTTAATTATAAATTTGAATTACTTAATTGCATTAGTAATGAGAAGGAGAATTTCATCTTCTACTAATTAATGTTAAAACATTTTATCTTCTTGAAATGTGAAACTATTAATTTAATTTCAACATTTTTATTCTATTCTATGAGACCAGAAAGATATTTTAAGGAAGTTAATCATAAGGTAGTGTGCCTCTATGTTTGTTTTTGCTACTTTATTTTGTCTTTTAAAATAAATATAAAATTTATATATCAAAATTATAATAAGGGGAGGACTAAATGCAAAAGATTTTCTTCTTATGAGTTAACTATACACTAAAACCATTTTCATTTTACTTTTTATATTTTTGTTGTAACTTAAATACAAATTTAAAGGAAATTATGTAATTTTTAATAATTCATATTCATCATTATGGAGTACACGTTAACACACGTGCCGAAATACTAATTATATTAAAAGTGGGAAAATATTTAGGTAAAAGTTAATTTACAATTTTACCCCTATATTAAATTTAAATGTTATAAACTAATTAATATATTAAATATCTATTAATCAAAATGTTTTAAAGTCTTTTCACCTCCTAGATATATATATATATATATAATCCTATTTGTATTTTTTTTAATTAATAAGTAGATTTTTTCACTACTTATAATTTATAATATTTTAAAAGTTATCATATTTACTTCAATCTTTCAACCATCCTATTCTTAGAATGAGAAGACCAAAATTCACTATCTTAATTATTCAAACCATTAATGATTTTAATAATGCTGAAAAAATAATTCTATGAGTCACTACACTTATTCGTATAAATATATATTTGTCATGCTTCTTTTCCTTCCACATATTCCTCATTTACATCTCAATTTTTTTAGTTATTATTGACGATTTTGTTTGTGCTTATGAGTTTGATGTTAGATTTTTTTTATATGATTTCTAACAATTATTGTACAATTTGTTCTTTTTACTATTTTATTTTTTGTATATTCATGTTTGAATAAAAGAAAGATTCATTTTAATATTGACCGTATTTGAGTTGATCATGATGATATTCAACATATCTGTTAGTTTAGTTTTTGTTTTTCATTCATAATTTTTATATATATATATACAAAGAAAGTCGAATAATATATGTACCATTTAAATTTATTATTTGCAATACAAACATTGTATTAAGTACTTTCAGGTAAACGTGCAATGCATGTTCCTAGAAACTAGTGTATAAATATAAGTCTAACCAAACTATGCTACCAAGGTGGAGAGTACTAATCTGGGATCCAACTGGTGCTCAAACACGACCTCGAGCCCAACAATAATAAGCATAACTCAAAGGATCATAACAAGCCTATTGTTAAACGACTAGCGAAGGGATCAAGAAGAGCTTCCAAATAAAAAAAGGGGAGAAAAGCTCAAGGATTGACACCTTATCCCATTCACACCGCTCTAGTCTATGAATGGGCACAACTAGTGCCAAACTACGACTATGACAAGCCTCCAAAGTCTCAAACACCAACACATGGTCAACAACCCAAAATCAAGCCATACCAGAAGCAACTTTAAACTCCAAGGGTGAAAGTACACACTCTAAAGCACCTAAGGCTTAAACCTAGACTAAGGCCAGAAATTACCACTTCCAACTATAATACACGTGCTAAGGCATACTACAAGTAAGGCTACAACTTGAACTAAGGATCCTGACCCCCACAACACAAGTCTGACGCTCCCACGGGTGTCAAGAAATGATAGAATAACATAAGTGTAACACCTCGGATTCCAGAAAATAGAAAAAATGCAGCTTTCCAGGACCTGGTGCCAGAACCATGGAAGCCACCAACGGTCCGTGGTCAGACACACGGTCTATAGTGGGGTCCAGGATTTAGGGATCTCTAATCCCACCCACGACCGACCAGTACGGTCCATGGTTGGATTCACGAACCGTAGGTAAGGGTCAGCAACCAATTGGAGAAAAATGGTTGTTGGGTCAACTTCAAACAGTCATATCTTTTAGCACAAAATGAATTAGGTAGCCCATGACCTATCAAATTAAAGATAATTGAATCCTCTTTCCAACGCCACTAAGTTTGCTAAAATCCAAGCTCGGATTAAAAAGTTATGCTCGTTTTAGTGTAGCCATGTCGGGCCAACCATGAACCACGACCCCAGTCGACGACCGGTAGTTCAAACGACGTCCCGTCAATCTCGTAGTAGATGGCCTTCGTCAACGTTTAAGTCAGGGTCATTTTTGTCCTTTTCCTATGCATTAGGGCACTTAAACTAAGTCATTTAATGCCTAAAATACATCGTTTTACTCAGTATAAGACTAATAACCTAGTAAGACATACCGAGAACCCTCATACTCCAAAAATCATCCAAATTAAAACGAAAAGAAGAGAAAGAGGTGTCAGTTTCTTTTAAGAACAAGCAGCAATGTTCATCAAGTTTCAGCCCCGAAATTGAAAGGATTTCTTCGTAGATTTCGTCACCAGGTATGTTGGATTTCACTAGTGGGTTCCTTTTATCCACTAGGTCCCTAGAATTTAGTTAGTTCCTTGATTCTACATAGCTTGTTTAGACCTAGGGTTTCTAAAATCTTGGAGAATTGTTATGATTTCAGTTGCTATAGTATCCATAATCTAAATAACACGTTTTCTTGGAAATGTTTACTTAATTCCTTGTATAAAAATCAGAACCCTAGTTTGTGTAAATTCTCTTAGTTCATGAATTATACTTGCTAGGTCAGTTAAACAGAAAATCATGCTCCAAATTTTGAATGTCACATTCACAATATATAAATGTTGCATTCTCAGTTAGCATGTCAGTATTTTGAGTTATTTAGTATTTAGTGCATTGACCAGGTTTTCAACATTTATATCAATATACAATTCAACATGTTATCTTCATGATTAGTACTTGGTCATTGCATTCAACTTAGTTTTCAGTTATATTTCAATATATATATTCTTGCTCAGATTATATCATTGCTCAGTTATGCTCTGTTCAGCTCATATATATTTGTTCAACTTAGTATCTATATCCTGCATGCTCAGTACATTCCAATTATTGACGCATACTCTACGATACATCTTTTCACGATGTAGGTTCAGGTACTCATCATCCAGATCACGCTTAGATTGATTCTTGGTCCATATTCAGTAGCTTTAGTGGTGAGTCCTCATATTCCGAGGACAATAGATATGCTTTCATTGTAGTCATTATTTTTAGTTTCAGTTTTGTTAGAGTTAGCTGGGGGTATGTTCCAACAACTCAACTCAGTTAGAAGCTTTTCAGACATAGTAGTAGATTCAGCTTAAGTTGTTAAGTGGTTGTTTCAGTTATCACTAAATTCTTAGGTTATTTCACTTATTATTCAGACTAGTTTGGCTTGTTCCTCTTCATATATCAATTGATTTAGCTTCCGCTTAGCTTATTTTACTTAGCTATTTTCAGTATGTTCATGATATGCTAGATTCATGGTTAGCTTGGGGTCACTCGTGATCCTAGGTCCCGTGTTACGTCAAGGGGGTAGCCTCGGGGCGTGACAAACTTGGTATCAGAGCATTAGGTTCAAGAGTCCTAGGGTGTCTAAAAGATGCACTAAGTAGAGTTCCTTTCATGAGTGTGAAGCACGCCACACCTATGATGGGGAGGCTACAGAGTGTTTTAAGACAAAATTCACTTTATTTACTATTATTATCGTGCGTGAGGTATGATCCAACTTCTCCTTTCTAATCCGTCATTATGTGTTTCAGATCATTCCTCATCATAGAGCTAATGCACCGAATGCTAATACAAGCAATGCTAACTAGTTTCTCCAGTCCCAAACCATGAGGTTACGAATGTAGAATTTTGGAATGCGGTCCAACTCTTAGCTCAAAGTTTGGCTAATTAGAACAATAATCAGGCCCCAGTTTCTGTAAACACTAATGGTGGATCAACTTGATCAGCTAGGGTTTGAGACTTTGTTCGGATGAATCCTCCTGAGTTTCTAGGGTCGAAGATTGGTGAGGACCCACAAAGCTTCATTGATTAGGTTAAGAAGATTCTTGGAGTAATGGAAGTGCATGGTACTGAGAGTGTTGAGTTAGCATTCTATCAACTCAAGGATGTAGCTCATATTTGGAAACACAGTGGAAGGAAAATAGGGGTGAGAATGCAGCTCCTATGGCATGGGATTATTTTACTGGAGCTTTTCTGGACAGGTTCTTCTCGAGAGAGTTGAGGGAGGATAAGGCCCAAGAGTTTATGAACTTGAAGCAGGGCTCAATGTCAGTCCAAGAATACAGACTGGAGTTCACTCAGCTCTCCAGGTATGCTCCACACATGGTTGTTGATCCAAGGGCATAGATGAGTAAGTTCATGTTTGGGGTATCCGATCTGGTAAAGACTGAGTGTAGGAATGCCATGCTTCTAGGGGATATTGATATCTCCAGACTAATGACTCATGCGCAGTAGATTGAGGGAGATAAGTTTAGGGAAATGGCTAATGATAACAAAAAGGCCAGAATAGGAAATTATGAATACTCATAGCAAAAGTCAAGCTGTGGGAATCACTCACAGTTTCAGCAAAGGTCTACAACCCAGCACCTTCATCAGCTAGTGCACCATCCCCTAGGTTTCGACGGGATCAGAAAGGTAGGGCATCATGCTCTAAATCTCTAGTAGTACTTCAGGTAACAGGACTTTCCCAACTTGTCCAAAGTGTGGTAAGAACCATCCAGGCGAGTGTCTTACAGGCAGGGAAGGGTGCTTTGCGTGTGGTCAGTCTGGCCATAGGTTAAAGGATTGCCCTTCTGCCAAGCAGGGGAAAAGAGGTAACGATAATAGGGCACAGTCTACAGCTCCAGCAGCACCAACAGGTCGCCCAACCCAGCAGGGTGCTTCGTCTGGTACAGGTGGCGGTCAATGCGAGAACATGTGGTATGCTCTCTAGGGTTGCCAGGACTAGAAAGATTATCCTGATGTGGTCACTGATATGTTATGAGTCTTTCATTTAGATGTTTACACATTGTTAGATAAAGGGGCTACACTGTATTTTGTAACTCCCTATATTACAGTAAATTTTGGTGTCAGTCCAAAAATTCTCCCAGAACCTTTCTCAGTCTCTACTCCAGTTGGTGACCCAATTATAGCTAGACGGGTATACATAAATCTCCTTATCACATTTTCTGAGAAAGTCACCTTAACAGAACTTGTAGAGTTAGAAATGGTAGACTTTAATATGATTCTAGGTATGTATTGCTTACATTCCTGTTATGCCTCAATCGATTGTAGAACTAAGATCGTTCAGATTTAGTTTCCAAACGAGCCAGTCTTAGAATGGAAGGGTAGTAGCTCAGTGCCTACATGTTGATTTATCTCTTGCCATAAGGCCAGAAAAATGATTTCCAAAGGGTGTGTCTATCATCTTGTTTGGGTTAAGGATTCAAACTACGAAACCCCAAATCTTGAGTCAGTCCTGGTAGTAAATGAGTTTCCAGAAGATCTTCCTGGAGTTCCTCCCGAAAGGGGAAATCGACTTCGGAATAGATCTCTTTCTAGATACCCAGCCTATTTCGATTCCTTCTTACAGAATGGCTCTAATCGAGCTTAAGGAATTGAAAGAGCAGTTGAAAGACCTTCTAGATAAGGGCTTTATCAGACGTAGTATCTCTCCATGGGGTGCCCTAGTGTTGTTCTTGAAAAAGAAAGATGGTCCTCTCAGGATGTGCATTGACTATCGGCAGTTGAACAAAGTGACAATCAAGAACAAATATCCTATCCCTAGGATTGATGACTTGTTCGACCAACTCAATGGTGCTAGTTGTTTTTCTATGATAGACCTCATATCCGACTATCATCAGCTCAGAGTCATAGATAGTGACATTCTACAGACAACCTTCAGAACTCGGTATGGTCATTATGAGTTTGTAGTTATGTCTTTTGGACTAAAAAAATGCTCCTGCAACTTTCATGGACTTAATGAACAGGGTGTTCAAATAGTATTTTGACTTATTTGTCATCGTCTTTATTGATGATATCCTTATTTATTCTCGGAGTGAGGAAGAGCATGCGACTCATCTGAGAATTGTCCTACAGGCTCTCAAAGATCGCCAGCTATTCGCTAAGTTCAACAAATGTGAATTCTGGCTACAGTCCATTACTTTCCTTTGTCATGTGGTATCCAATAAAGGGGTCCGGGTGGATTCTCAGAAAATTGTGGCAGTACAACACTAGTCCAGACCTACCTCTCCAACATATATCAGAAGTTTCTTGGGTTTTACTGATTATTACCAGAGATTTATTAAAGGATTTTCATCAATATCTTCCCTATTGATCAAGTTGACTTAAAAGAAGGACAAATTTCAGTGGTCAGATGAGTGTGAGAAAAGCTTCTCAAAACTGAAGACTAGGTTGACTACAACTCTCGTCTAAACTCTACCAAATAGTTCAAACAGTTGTGTGATTTATCGTGATGCCTCCAGGGTCGGTGTAGGTTGTGTGTTGATGCAGCGAGGTAAGGTCAGAGCTTATGCTTCTAGACAACTTGAGGTCCACTAGAAGAACTACTCGACTCATGAACTCGAGCTTGCAGCCGTAGTATTCACCCTAAAGATTTGGATACATTACTTGTATGATGTTCATGTTGATTTGTTCACAAATCATAAGAACCTCCAATATGTGTTCACCCAAAAAGAGTTAAATCTTCGTCAGATGAGATGGCTTGAATTCCTCAAAGACTATGACATAAATGTGTTTTACCATCCTGGTAAGGCCAATGTAGCGGCTGATGCTCTCAGTAGACTGTCTATGGGTAGTGTAGCACATGTTGAGGAAGAAAAGAAAGAGTTAGCCAAAGATGTTCACCGGCTTGCTCGCTTAAGAGTTTACCTTACAGACACATCAGATGGTGGTGTGATAGTTCAGAATGGATCGGAATCTTCATTGGTAGGGGATGTTAAGGAAAAACATGACAGTGATCCTATATTACTTTAGTTGAAAGGTGCAGTCCATCAGCAGAAAGTTGAGGTTTTCTCCCAAGGGGGAGATAGTGTGCTTTGTTACCAGGGTCACTTACAGATCCTTACTTAAGCCCATAATTCCAAATATTCTATTTATCCAGGTGCCGCTAAGATGTACCGTGATCTACGGGAAGTCTTTTAGTGGAACGACATGATGAATGACATAGCAGACTTTGTGGCTAAGTGTCCTAACTGTCAACATGTTAAGGTAAAACATCAGAAACCAGGAGGTATGACTTCAGAGAGAAGTCAAAATGGGAATGTGGGACCCACACCGAGAATCCCAAAATTGACTCTGTCAAAAGGTTCCAAATGACTTACCAAACTTGTGTCTCAAAATGGGACATAATTCGATGCTCGGAACAGCTCAAACCAATACATGCAGAAAAATCATCATTTAAAGTGATAAGGTAGCCTTTTTGGGACAAGCATTACCTGAAACCAACACTCCCTGAACTTGTCACGCCCCGAGCCTACACCCTGGGCGGGACCGGCACTCGGAGACCATTGCTGGCCCCAAGCGAACCCTTGGCCTGGCTTTCTTAACTCAGCGGAAACCTGACTCAATAGAATAACTCAATGCCATGCAAAGACATAAACAACTTAACTGATAAAA
>JAJOOO010008530.1:0-13647 GCA_029582685.1 Solanum piurae | reverse complement strand
CATGTTTTTTTTTTTTTTTTTTTTAAATAAAACGTGCTAAAATGTGGTGTTAAACCCAAAAAATTCAAGGGTCCCATACTCCCATTCCTAAAAATTGTACCTATAAGCTATATGCTACTACTTTTTTGAAATTTTATTTTGTTGGCTTATTTACACGTTTATACTTTTATTTTTCGAACCCCCTGAACGAAAATCCTGGGTCCGCCACTGTATCAAACCCTTTTCTCTAAAAATAAAATAGCCCATGTAGTAGCTAACATGGGGTTAATTACTTCAGCATGAAAGTGAGTAAGTAATAATTAATTAACAAATGTCAAACTTCTGGAATTATATAATTGCCTTGTAATGGTTCATAAAATGTGTTCATTCTCCAAAAGAAGAGGAAAAAGATATGGAGAAGAGCAAGTTTCTAACAAGTCTAGTAGTTCTAATACTTCTGTTTCCATATGCAAATGCAACCATGTCAGGGCCTAAACGGCCTAAGGCTAGCAAGCACTTCGTGCTAGTTCATGGGGCGTGTCACGGAGCCTGGTCTTGGTACAAGATTGTTGCACTGATAAGATCTTCAGGGCATAATGTCACATCTCTTGACTTAGGTGCTTCAGGGATCAATAAGAAACAGGTCCTCGAAATCCCACGTTTATCTGATTACTTTAGTCCGCTAATGGAGTTCATGGCTTCTCTTCCATCATATGAAAAAGTGATTCTTGTAGGCCATAGCCTTGGCGGATTCGCCATATCTAAAGCCATGGAAAGCTTTCCTGAGAAGATTTCAGTTGCTATATTTGTCAATGCTCTAATGCCTGGTCCAATTCTCGATGCAGCCACCGTCTTTAATGAGGTACCGTTTTAAAATTTAGCCATGAGATGATATTCTGTATGTCAGCTTCTTTTTTTTTCATATTTGAAATTATTATACTTTACTACAGTCATCCAGGGGAGTAGTATTTAAACTTGATAATCGTGTTACATTCAATAATGGACTTGCCAATCCTCCAACAACCTTCATCTATGGTCCAAAGTACTTGGCGAGTTATCATTATCCACTGAGCCCAACTCAGGTAAGCAAAGCATATATAAAAAATATGAAATTGAAATAGCTGAGTACTGGTAATATTGATAATGAGAATGGCCGTGATAAGCGTCTTTTTTTCCCTTTGTGGTTTTAGGACTGGGCACTGGCTACTACATTAGTAAGGCTGATTTATTTTTTCAGTTTGAATGATGTATCAAAGGAGATAGTTCTTTCAAACAAAAAGTATGGATCAGTTAGGAGAGCGTACATTGTGGCAGCTGAAGATAAAGTTCTAAAGAAGGAATTTCAACAGTTAATGATTGAAAAGAATCCGCCAGATCAAGTGGAAGAGATTGCAGGATCTGATCACATGCCCATGATGTCTAAGCCCCTTCAACTTTTTACTCATCTTACTCGTATTGCCAACAAGTATAGCTAAGAGCTGTTAATTAAGAAGAATTAGTGTAAGGCTGAGAATAAAATTACTTCAGTCAATCCACATATCTGATGCATTGATATGGGGATCTCAGTTCTTTCATAAAAGTCCTAGTTTATTTGATATTTCAATCATTTTCTTTCAGTTGTTATTTCCTTCATTGTAATTTCAGTGTTTGGAATTGACATCAATAAACAATCTCTATTTCCCTAATTACTGATTTTTTGTTCAACACCAAATAATTAAATCTCGTCAATGGGGAGGACATAGAAATTAATTCTGAAGAAGAGTTGGAAATCTTACGGAAAATACTTAGTCATAGAAGTTGTAGAGAACACTTTATAGCTAAAGGTGTGTTAATGACACTATCTTACATATATTTCACCCAGGTGTACGTATCCCTAGGATTCAACAAACTCTTCCAATATAAAACCAGGAGGACTGAAACTGACAAAGATTAATCATTAAGAAAGAAATTCAACACGGAAGATTTTGTGTGGATCTCTGCACCCAAAGGAGGACTTAAAAATATATTGATAAAGAAAACTTCCACTGATCAGAATGGTGAAGGTCTGAATAATGATTGTTAGTCATTAGGACTATTCAAAGCTATATTGAATGGTAATGAAGAATTGTACTTATCAGCTAATGAATAATAGGTAACAAAGATTGATGGTTAATTAAGAAGATTAATAGCAGGTGGTGGAGCCAGAAATTTCACAAAGGGTGTTTTACTAAAATAATACGGTATATATATATATATACAAGCTCCCACTTTTCTCAACAATTAAATCATTCAAGTTGAAAGGAAACTAGAAGGGAAATACGTTGTAGATATAGAGAAAAACTAGTTTCTATTAAGTCTAGTAGTTCTAAAACATCTGTTGCTATATGCAAATGCAACCTTGTCAAGGCCATGTAGCATGGTCATGGTACAAGATTGTAGCATTGATGAGATCTTCACGGCATAATGTAAAACTGGAAGAGAAGCCCTAAAGATCTCATCAATGCCACAATATTGTACCAGGCTCAGGCTTCATGGCATCCTCCATGAACTAGCTAGCTCGAAGTGTTTCTTAGCTTCATGCCCTGAAAAGGTTGCATTTGCATATGGAAACATAAGTACTACTTGACTTGTTAGTCTTTTTTTACTTCTTTTTAAGAATGTGCACATAATATGAACCATAACCAGACGGTTTTATAATTAGAGGAGTTTTGTTTTGTGTTTACTTCCATGCACAAGCAAAGCAACCCCAAATTGGCTATTATTTGAGGCATTTGATTTTTATATGAGTTTGACTTGTGTTGACTTACTTCCCTGCATAAGCAACCCCATGTTGGCTATTATTTGGGGCATTTAATTTTTATTTGAGGTTCTTATACCTTTTCCCTAAAAATGAATTACTTTTAATTTGGCTATTTTGTGCTCTCAGCAAATAACAAACCTATTTCTCTAATTTGATGAATTTATAAATGTAGTACATTGCATTTAAATTTGTGGTCACCTCAGTGTACAATTTTGTTTGATATTGAAGAAAGAAGTAGAGTTCTCAATCAAGAACGAACTACTTCCTCTGTTTAAAAAAAAATGACCTCATTTCCTTTTTAGTCTGTTTAAAAAAGAATGACCTCTTTCTTTTTTGGTAATATTTTAATTTCAGTTTTCCACGTGACATGTTTAAGGCCACAAGATTAAAGGACAATTTTGTACATTTGACATAACTTTAATTTATGACCACAAGATTCAAAAGTCTTCTTTATTTTCTTAAACTCCGTGTCAAGTCAAACTAGATCATTCTTTGTGAAACGGAGGGAGCATTAAACAACAAAAAGGAAAAATAAAAAGAGAACACTAAATAAAAGTAGGCTACGCATTCACCAGTACTGAGATAATATCTCAAATTATCACTCAATTTTGCATATTGCATAGTTCAATTAGAAAGTCACTCAACTTTAAGTTGTTTACATAGAAAGTCACTCAACTTTATTTTTAACTCAAAAGTCACTTAACTATTGGTATTTCACTTAGAAAGTCACTCAACTATTAATATTTTACTTAGAAAGTCACCCAACAAACTTAAATGATTTATTCATTAATTTTTATTTTAAATTAGTTTTTAAGAAATAGTAAGATATTTATTTTAATTATCTTATTGACTTGCTTCAATTATTTAATTACAATTTTTTTAAGAATATGTGAGTCATTTGTGTAACATTAAGAGTATATATATGAGTCACTTTTATAACGAGGTATATCAGCTCTAAATGACAAAGTTGAGGATATATCACACCTTTTTGCCTAAAAAATATGACATGGCAAAATATCAAGTATTTATTAGGAATATTTTTAAGGGCATTTTTATGCATGATAAAATATCAAATAGTACTTGATATACTCCATGATGATTATGGTAAACTACTTAACGATCGAGATATTTTTAGATCAAACGGAGGATAGTTTTTTATTATATTACACATAGTTTAATTAGGGCATTTATTATTCACTTTCGATTTTATTTTATTAGTGGAATCGATGTTTACATACCATAAGAAAATAATTTATTTTGTGATGCAATATTTTTATTTGATGATCTCTAAGTTGAGTGATTTTAGTAAAACACATCAAAGTTGAATGACTATGTTACACAATTTTCAATAATAAAATGATCTTTTAAGATATTCTCTCGCTAATTTGTCATCAACCCATTCATGTTGAAAAATTAAGTGAACTAGTACAAAGAATAGCTAATGTGGGGTTGCTCAGAAGTAAGTTGGCAGAGTCAAAAACTCCTCCAAGAATAGAAAGTATGTTGGCACAAACCAAACTCCTCCTATTATATAGTTGCCTTGTAATTGTTCATATTTTGTGCTCATCCTTCAAAAGATATGGACAAAAGTGAGTCTCTATAGTCAAATGCAAATGCTACTGTGAGACCGAGGGCTCTGACCATGATGTCTAAGCCCCAACAACTTTTTACTACTCTTTTGAGCATTGCCAAAAAATATACCTAAGAACTGTTAGTTATTAAGAATAATGGGGACAGGCTTAGGCTGAGAATAAAACATCAGTCAATTCACATATTTGACACATTTATATGATGATCTCAGTTCTTCCATAGAAGTTCTATGTTAATTTGATATTTCAATTTTTATTTCCTTCATTGTAATTTGAATTGACATCAATAAACGAGCTGATCTATTTCATGTAATTACTGAATTTGAGTTCAATTTGGTTCAAGACCATTTCTCTGTTATGTTTAGGCTTCCCATTGTATAGTTAATTTGAGCTTTCAATCAGAGGAATTAGTTGTCTGTTATTGTTGAACAATTAAGTGCTCACTTCATAGTCAATTATATGTACCGAAAAATAGTACTCCATGATATACATGCATGATGATTCATGATTGTATTACGAATTTCGTCTCAGTAAAATTTTGCCAGAAAGTCACTCTTTGAATGGAAAAAAATAAAAATAAGAAAGAAACATGAATAAGGAAAAACAAATGGAGAACACGAAATAAAAGTAGGCTAGACTGCCAGATGGAAATGGAATACCTTCTTTCTTTAAATTTGGACTACTTTTTTATGATAAATTTTTTTGAAAAATTTACTAAACTAGTACAAATAATAGCTAATGTAGGGTTGCTCCTGCATAGAAGTAAGTAAATTGGCAAGAGTCAAAACTCCTCCAAAGATAGAAAGTAAGTTGGCAGAAACCTAACTCCTCCTATTATAAAGTTGCCATGTAATAGTTCATATTATGTGCTCATATCCTTCAAAAGATATGGAGAAAAGCGAGTCTCTGTTGCCCTATGCAAATGCAACCTTTTCATCACTCCCTAAAGATAAGAAGCATTTTGTGCTAGTTCATACGGCATTCCACGGAGCATGGTCCTGGTACAAGATTGTGGCATTGATGAGATCTTCGGGGCATAATGTAACAGCTCTTGACTTGGGTGCTTCAGGAATCAACTCGATAAAAAAATAGTTCTTGTAGGTCATGCCTTTGGTGGACTCGTCATTTCTAAAGCCATGGAAACTTTCCCAGAAAAGATTTCAGTTGCTGTATTTGTCACTGCTCTAATGCCTGGTCCAAATATCAATGCAGCCACCCTCTACACTAAGGTATCAATTTTCCATATTTCCAACTTTAAGCCATGAGATGATCTATTAAGTTTGTTTAAACTTTTACATGGTTGAAACTAAATATACTTCGTTATAGGTAGTCAGTGCAGTAAGCACTCAACTTGATAATCATGTTACATATGACAATGGACCTACGAATCCTCCAACCACCCTCATCTCAGGTCCAAAGTACTTGGCAACTAATTTTTACCAGCTGAGCTCGAATGAGGTAAGCAAATCATAATACAAATTTATATTGTAATTGAAGTAGCCAATACATTATGTTATTCTGGTCATGAGAATGACCCTAAATGACTGACTGACTGACTGACTTCTTTGGAAAAAAGTACTAGTAGGCATCACCTATTGGCTATTGGAAGATTTCAGTAGTTTATACAAATTACAGATCTATTCAAGTACTTAACCGCAACATCAACTAAGCCTAATTTAAATCATGTTTTTCCTTCTTGGTGTTAGGATTTGGCACTGGCCACTACACTAGTAAGGCCATTTTATTTATACAACGCGGAAGATGTTTCTAAGGAGATAGTTCTTACAAGGAAAAGATATGGATCAGTTAGGCGAGTGTTTATTGCTGCTGCTGAAAATAATGCCCTGACGAAGGAATTTCTAAAATTGATGATTGAAAAGAATCCATCAAATGAAGTGGAAGAGATCCAGGGCTCCGACCACATGATGATGATGTCTAAGCCCGAACAACTTTTTACTACTCTTCTGAGCATTGCCAACAAGTATAGCTAATTAAGAGCTGTTAGTTAAAAAGAATAAGGGGGACAGGCATAAGGCTGAGAATAAAACTTCAGTCAATTCACATATTTGATGCATTTATATGACGACTCAGTTTCTTCCATAGAAGTCCTAGTTAATTTGATATTTCAATTTTCTTTCGGTTGTTATTTCCTTCATTGTTATTTCAGTGTTTGAAATTTACATCAATAAAGGACCTCTATTTCCTGTAATTACTTAAATTTGTCAATGGGGAGGAGGACAATATGAATGAGGAATATGCTGTAGATGAGCAAAAGCTCGTGGATGCCATTTACCTCAATCCACAACTTTATAAATGAATAAACAGTGCAGGACCTGGGAGTTATTGTGTACAAATGCAGGTCATAGTAGCAGAGTGTAAGGAGGTCTATGTGAGTCGAACCATTAAAATTATAGCCACTCTTACCCCCTCCCAGGACCCTCTTTCTCTTCAAGCTCATACTTTTCTCAACAATTAAATCATTACACTTTTTATTTATCACTCTTACCAAAACTTGGTCCTAGCTAGCTAGCCGAAAATTTAGGTTAGGAGGAACTAAAATCTAAATGGCACCTTTCATTAAAGATTGTATGCTATGTGCACTTTAATTTTTTTCAAAAAGAATGCTCAAACACGAAATGCAATTCCTTTTTCCAACCTATAAATACCATCATGAATCAATTCAATTTCTTCATCTTCTCCCTCTGTTTCATTTTACTAGGGCCATATTAACTTGACACATCCGTTAAGAAAGCTTTATGTGCTCATTCTTCAAAAGAAGGATACAAAGGCATGGAGAAAATTATGTATCTAACAAGTCTAGTAGTTCTAATACTTCTGTTGCCATATGTAAATGCAACCTTGTCAGGGTCTAAATGTCCTAAAGCTAGCAAGCACTTTGTGCTAGTTCACAAGGCAGGCAATGGAGCCTGGTCTTGGTACAAGATTGTGGCATTAATGAGATCTTCAGGACATAATGTCACAGCTATTGACTTGGGTGCTTCAGGAATCAACCCTAAGCAGGTCCTCCAAGTCCAACATTTATCCGATTACTTTAGTCCACTAATGAAGTTCATGGCTTCTCTTCCAGCACATGAAAAAGTGGTTCTTGTTGGCCATAGCCATGGTGGGTTAGCCATATCTAAAGCCATGGAAAGTTTTCCCGAAAAGATTTCAGTTGCTGTAGTTGTCACTGCTCTAATGCCTGGTCCAACTCTCAATGCAACCACCGTCTACATTGAGGTATCAATTTCTCATATGTATTCTCAATTTTAGCCATGGGGATGATCTGTTATATATGTTTGCTTACACTTTTTACATGTTTGAAACTAAATATACTTTGTTATAGTCATCTAGGGGAGTATTATCTGCACTTGATAATCGTGTGACATAAGATAATGGACCTACCAATCCTCCAACCACCTTCCTTGATGGTCCAAAGTACTTGGCCACTAATGTTTACCAGCTGAGCCCAATTGAGGTAAGTAAAGCATAACATAGATATATACGTGAAATAGCAAAGTCTTGTTATTCTGGTCATGGACATGGAAAGTAACTGATTTAAATTAGTTTATTTTTCCTTCTTGGTGTTAGGATTTGACGTTGGCCACTACACTAGTAAGGCCGCTATACATATACAGTGTGGAAGATGTTGCTAAGGAGATAGCTCTTTCAAGCAAAAGGTATGGATCAGTTAGGTGAGTGTTCATTATTGCTGCTAAAGATAAATTTCTAAAGAAGGAATTTCAAAGGCAGATGATTGAAAAGAATCCACATGATGAAGTGAAAGAGATCGAGGGCTCTGACCATATGGTCATGATGTCTAAGCCCCTTCAACTTTTTACTCTTATTATGAGCATTGCTCACAAATGACAGACACAGCTTTCCATTACATATTCAAGAATGAAGCTTAGTTGAAATAATTTAAACTACACATGACTGCATAGCTGAGGAGGGAAGCAGCAATTCACATAAATGATGCATTTCTATGGCGATCTCATGAATTCTTTCATGGAAGCCCCAATGTCGAGTTAGTTAATTTGACATCTCAATTATTTTCTTTCAGTTGTTGTTTCGTTTCGTTGTAATTTCAGTGTTTGGAATTGACATCAATAAACAACCTCTATTTCCTCTAATTACATATCAATATTACTATCTTGGTTCAATTGGACTGTTACAATCGGTACCACAACACTTTCCCCTTATCTCGTGGGTAAAACAACTATGTAGGAAGTTACGTGATTGAAGGCGCAAGATGAAAGATTGAACAAACGAAAGGAAAGATGGGAGAGAAATAATCAAGGATTTGACAAGATAAAACTCTCACAGACTAGTGTCAAAATAAAACTCACAGAATCAATTTTGTTGATTCCTTAGCAAGTCCATCCGCAACTTGATTGGCCTCTCAATAATAAAATAATGATGGTTAGACTGGGTTAAAGTTTCATATTGATTGGAGAATAAATGGGCAGTCTGCGACTTGGACAATTCTCCCCTCACCTTAGGTGTCATATCTTTAAATGGTATCAGAAAACATTTTCCCCGAGTTACCTCAGAAAGCTTGCCGGAATTGGGTGAGCATGTGAATGAAATTTTTGAATCTGAAATTTAGCTGCCGCCACCAACCTAAGAACGACCATCTTACCCCGATCTACAAAACCCCAGAAGCCGGTTTCCAGAGGAGAAGTGCGTGAACCACACGCGTCGTTCAAGCTGGCGGAGACAATCCAGTCCGAAGAGCGCGTGAGTGGACAAATCTTGGTCTGGCTTCCTGTTACAAAATCTGTTTGGCATCTCCGGTTGACTTGTGGTGGTCGCCTTATTATAGGACCATTTTTCCAAGAAGAAAATCCTCCAAACAGAACTGTAAACCCTCTTTGGTCAGGTTTGAGACGAATCTGTTTATTGCTAATTTTTTCTTGATTCTGGAAACTGCCTATGACTGCAGCAATGAGTTGAATTGTTGCTTGACCAATTTGTGACTTGATACTATCTGTTGGAGTGCAGCATCAAGTTTTTCTTTTTTATTGTGTTATTATTAGGCTGTTGTTTGTTTCTTTGGAGGGTTTGATGGACTTGCGAATACAGTTGGGAAAGTCTCTCAATATCAAAAATTATTGAAGGAATGCACTTTTGTCAGGTTAGATAGAAAATGTCTTATGTTACAAAAGTGGCTCACATATATCTAGCGTTACATAAATGGCCCAAATATACCCATCCAATATGAAAATAAAATAGTGAATGATTTCATTCCAATTATCTGGTGAAAACAGAAATTTTACTTATTTATTCTCTTTTGATGAATGATTGAACTTCCAAGAAACACATCCAATAAAAAAATAAAATGCCCCTATAGCAATTAGCACCTAACATGGGGTTACTTCAGCATGAAAGTAAGTAAATTAATTAACAAATGTCAAACTCCTGGAATTATATAATTGCCTTGTAATGGTTCATACAATGTGCTCATTCTTCAAAAGAAGAAGAAAAAGATATGGAGAAAAGCAAGTTTCTAACAAGTCTAGTAGTTCTAATACTTCTGTTGTCATGTGTAAATGCAACCATGTCAGGGCCTAAACGGCCTAAAGCTCGCAAGCACTTCGTGCTTGTTCATGGGGCTTGCCATGGAGCATGGTCTTGGTACAAGACTATGGCGTCGATAAAAACAACTGGGCATAATGTAACAGCTCTGGACTTGGGTGGTGCTGGGGTCAACCCGAGACAGGTCCTTCAAATCCCACATTTATCTGATTACTTTAGACCACTAATGGAGTTCATGGCTTCTCTTCCAGCAGATGAAAAAGTGATTCTTGTTGGCCATAGCCTTGGCGGATTTGCCATATCTAAAGCCATGGAAAGCTTTCCTGAAAAGATTTCAGTTGCTATATTTGTCACTGCTCTAATGCCTGGTCCAATTCTTGATGCAGCCACCATCTTCAATGAGGTATCATTTTCAAATTTAGCCATGAGATGATATTCTTTATGTTAGCTTACATTCATGTTTGAAATTATTATACTTTACTGTAGTCGTCCAGTGGAGCAATATTTAAACTTGATAATCGTCTTACATTCGATAATGGACTTGCCAATCCTCCAACAACCTTCATCTTTGGTCCGAAGTACTTGGCGAGTTATCTTTATCCACTGAGCCCAATTCAGGTAAGCAGACTGCAGAGCATAGTAAAAATATAAATTGAAATAGCTGAGTACTGGTACTCTTGATAATGAGAATGGCCGTAACAAACGTTTTTCTTTTCCTTCTTGGTGTTAGGACTGGGCACTGGCTACTACATTAGTAAGGCCAATTTATTTTCACAGTTTAGATGAAATATCAAAGGAGATAGTTCTTTCAAACAAAAATTATGGATCAGTAAGACGAGCGTACATAGTGGCAGCTGAAGATAAAATTCTAAAGAAGGAATTTCAACAGTTAATGATTGAAAAGAATCCACCAGATCAAGTGGAAGAGATTTCAGGATCTGATCACATGCCCATGATGTCTAAGCCTCGTCAACTTTTTACTCTTCTTATGCGTATTGCTAATAAATGACAAGCTATCTTAATAGCTTAAACCAGCTTGTGATTGCATATTCATGAATAATGCATAGTTGAAATAAAATTAGATTACCCTTTGTTGAATCAGTCTTTTGCTCATTGTGTAGAGATTCCCTTTGCTGTTCCCCACAAAAAAAACATCTAGGAAATGTTCAACATAAGCAAGTTGTAATTTTTGGGCTTATCACTTGGCGTCAGGGGTTTTGTGAAATGGTGCCTTTCTAATTACATCTCCAGTACATGAGACAAAATAATGTAACTTCTAAGGAACTCCATCATATCGTGTGAGAGAGAAGGATCCCAGTAACGCCATGTTGCAATTATTTTCATCAGATCATAGATTCCAAAAGTCGATGTCCATATGTTATGTTTGGACTTATAACTCTAGCCCCAACTTACCTTTGAATTACTGGAATGTCGAAGGAACAAAATCCAAGCACTCAAGATTTTCACACTACTCGAATTCAGTTGCTGTTTTTGTTACTGAAATAATGATGTCTGGTCCAACTCTGAACATTTATACCCTCACGAAACAGTTCAAATTTCCCTTCCTTATTTTTATTACATTTGTTGAACATGTTTGGTTTAATTTAATGCAAAGAATGATACCAAAATCCCAGTGATTTCATGAGATTTAAGTACCCTGTGCTTAATTTGATTATTCCCCCTCACTTGACAATTTTCTTCTGCTGTATGAAATCACTCGGGCCATAGAGTCCTCTGTTAGGTAACACATATTGAAAATGTCCTCATTTATCCTGCATAGTGTAGACTTTTAGGTTCAGTTAGCAGTTGACATTGATCTTTGTTATCCTTTCTTTTATCAGTGATACTGACAATCAGACTGTTTTATGCAACTTCAGCCTGAATAATCTAATAATCTATTCTCTTCCTCTAGTTGACTTAATGAATGATAAAATCCCCAACAAATAATATTTGACATAGGATTGCTTCAGCAGGGAGGTAAGTTAGAAGGTCAAACACCTTGATTATCTATAATAATTGCCTTGTAATGGTTCATACTATGAGCTCATAGTTCAGAAGAAGAAAAGAAAGTAAATGGAGAAAAACAAGTTTCTAATAAGTTTAGTACTGATAGTTTTGTTTCCATATGTAAATTCAATGACATCAGGACGTAAAAGTATCAAGCACTTTGTGCTAGTTCATGGGGCGTGTCACGGAGCCTGGTCTTGGTACAAAATTGTGGCACTGATAAGATCTTCAGGGCATAATGTCACATCTCTTGACTTAGGTGCTTCAGGGATCAACAACAAACAGGTCCTGGAAATCCCACATTTATTTGATTACTTTAGTCCATTAATGGAGTTCATGGCTTCTCTTCCTGCACATGAGAAAGTGATTCTTGTAGGCCATAGCTTTGGTGGATTGGCCATATCTAACGCCATGGAAAGATTTCCAGAAAAGATTTCAGTTGCTGTATTTGTTACTGCTCAGATGCCTGGTCCAACTCTAAATGCGACCACTCTCTTAACCAAGGTACATATATATATATGTATATAATTCACCAACTTTGCCTTTGCTGTGATCTGTTTAGTCAGCTACTAACATTTTTTCATTTTGAAACTATTATTTAGTTACAATCTTTCAATGGAAATGTATCTCAACTTGATAATCGTGTAACGTATGATAATGGACCAACCAATCCTCCAACAACCTTCATCTTTGGTCCAAAGTACTTGGCAAGAAATGTTTATCAGTTGAGCCCAATTCAGGTAAGCAAGCAAAATGGTCATGACGATGGCTCTAATGTTGCATGTTTTCTCCAGTTGATTCGAGTAGAACATCAACATCATTGAACTGATATAGTTTCCTCTTCTTTTTTTCCCCTTTTGTTGTTAGGATTTGGCGCTGGCCACTACACTAGTAAGGCCTCTATACTTATACAGTGTGGAAGATTTTTCCAAGGGGATAGTTGTTTCAAGCAAAAAGTACGGAACAGTTAGACGAGTATTCATTGTGGCTGTTGAAGATAAAACTCTACCCAAGGAATTTCAACATTGGATGATTGAAAACAATCCACCAGATGAAGTGAAAAAGATTTCAGGCTCTGATCACATGGCCATGATGTCTACGCCCCTAAAACTTTTTACTCTTCTTCTACGTATTGCTCTCAAGTGACAAGCTTATTGATCTTTGATTAAATATTCAATAATAACGTATATTGAAATAAATTTTAAAAATGGTACTTCAACTTTCCCCTGTATTTTGATACTACTAGTTTTTGGGGGGCGTGCTCGATGCACCCTAGTTTCAATTGAGTTACACAATCGTTTTGTTCCAATAACTCATGAGATGTGCTTACCATCCTATAGTATATGACATATTCTCAGACAGTAATCAGCAGAAATCCATCTGTCTACAATCTCTAGCATCAATTAATTACATATGATTTTCCTCTAATTGATTTAGTGGATGCTGGATCTGAAAAGAAACAACATTCAATTATGGTATTTATGAACAATGGTCATGATGTCTAAACCCCCTTCAATTCCTTGCTACTCTTCTGCACATTGCCAACCAGTGACAAGCTATCTTGATAGCTTTACCAACATGTGATATCAAGAATAAAAACATAATTGAAATATCAAACCTTTTATTGTATATATATACCTCAATATTTATCATATAGCATCCGGGGTTCTGTAAATGGTGCATTAATAAAGTTATACAACTGAAAAACTCCTAACTTAACGCAATCAATAACACAATGAAATTAGATTCAAATAA
>JAJOOO010008529.1:0-19570 GCA_029582685.1 Solanum piurae | reverse complement strand
CAAGTCAAGAACTAGAGTAGAATAATAATGTCTAACCCCTAAAAATGAGGTTTACATGCCCTATTTATAGAAAACAAGTCCTAAATAAAAAGGGAAATAAAATAAGGAATGTTTCTTTCAGGCACGCGTCTTCAATCCACGAGACTGACTCACGGACCGTCAATGGATTTACGGTCCGTGAGTCCCTTCCGTCAGCCCAACCTTGGAAAATATTTCAGCTTCCAAAATCCAGCTTCTCTGAAGCAAATGACGGATGTGCAGTACGAACCGTAGATCGATCTACGGTCCATCAATCCCCCTCCGTAGCTCCATACTTGGAATATTCAAAAATCAGGTACTGGAACCCTCGCAGTATCAATCTACGGATCAACAGTACGGTCCGTAGATCAATCTATGGACCGTCAATGAGCGCCGTGGTTCCACACTTGTCAGATTTGCCTGATTTCCCTTTTATGCTTTGGCTGCTGATCTATGACCATCATCTACGGAGCGTCAATGGACCTACGGTCCGTCGATCACCTCCGTAGATGCCCTTTTCTGCACTTCTTTCAGCTGTCTCTCTAATTCCACGCCTGAAAATTCCTGCAAAATATGATAAAAAACTCATAAAAACCAATACAAAAAGGCCCTAGACACACACAACTTATAAGTGAACTGTATTAGAAATACCGTAACCTCACGGTATATCATTCGCCTATAATAATAGTTTCCACTCTAGCATCCAAATGGCTCCTTATGAAGCTTTTTATGGGAGAAGGTGCATATATCCTATTGGATGGTTTGAATTTGGTGAGGCTGGGTTGATAGGACCAGACTTAGTTCATCAAGCTATGGAGAAAGTAATTCATTCAAGAGAGGTTGAAAATAGCGCAAAGTCGTCAGAAATCCTACAGTGATGTTAGGACAAGGAAGTTAGAGTTTGAAGTAGATGATTGGGTGTACTTGAAAGTTTCACCCATGAAGAGTGTTATGAGATTCGGTAAGAAGGGAAAGCTTAGTCTCCAGTATATTGACCCTTACAGAATATCCAAAAGGGTTGGTAATGTAGCTTATGAGTTATAGCTACCTCAAGAGTTAACAGCGGTCCATCCGGCATTTCATATTTCCATGTTGAAGAAGTGCATGAGAGACCCTTCACTTATCATACCGACTGAAGATATTGGTATCAAGGATATATTATCTTATGAGGAGATCCCTTTTCAGATTCTAGACCGTCAGGTTCACAATTTAAGGACCAAGGAAGTAGCATCAGTCAAAGTTCTTTGTAGAAATCAATTTGTTGAGGAAGCTATTTGGGAAGCTGAGGAGGACATGAAGAAAAGATATCCACATCTCTTTCAACCCGGAGAAAGTCCAGACCAAGGTACTAATTCTCTTCTTAGTACTCTTTAATCGATATGCTTAATGTGTTAGATTTGATTGTTGGGTATTCGAACTGAATATTTGATGTTACGCCCTTCGCTTATTAAGAGTAATCTCATTCGAGGACGAATGTTCCCAAGGGGGAGATATTGTAACATCTCGCTAAGTGAATGAGCTAGAATTAGAAAGAGTCATTTTTGGAAAGAATGAAAAATCTGGAAAATTGGTTAAGTTATGTTAAGTATGGTTTTTTTTTCCAACTTCAAACGACCATATCTCCTAGATCATGATGAGTTAGGTCTTCTACAAGATACCGTAGGAAAGATCTTTGAATTATCTTTCCAACGCCACCGAGTTTGCATGATTTAGTTTGTATGAGGGAGATATGCCCATTTGAAGTTGGATTGTCTAGATAAGGAAAGTCAAAACCGAATTTTTGAGGGGTATTGTGGTCTTTTCACTAACCAATTAATTAAATTTGTTTTAGGTAATTAAGTTTGGGTCTCTATGGATGGGATTCAGTTCACGCTATTGAGAATTATACTAGAGCTTTGAGAGAAGACAAAAAAGGAGGAAAGGAGAAGAAAAGTTCAAGATTCGTCAAGTTCTTGTGAGTTTAGTTATGGATTTCGCCAAGGATTCAACTCTACGAAGTATGTGAGACTTTCATAATGTTGGGTTCATTCACTCACGTGTCAAACATGTTTATTTCAGCGTGAATACATCCTAAAAAGGTTGAAAATTTGATGTTCTTGCTATGTAGTCTTGAATTTGCTTTCCTTCTTGAATTGGGCTGAGATTGAGGAATTCTTGAGATTATTGCATCGATTTATAGAGTTGTTTTGAGTTAGGTTCTTGTGTATATATACCGGGTATTTGAATCTAAAAAGAATTTGGGAAAAAGTAATCAAATTTAGGCGAAATAGGGTGCCACACCCCTAACTAGAAAAGGGCAGACATCAAGGATATACACAAGCACCTGCTAGATATCTTACTAATCTCATGCCAAAGCTGAAGATTCATAAGCAACGGAACCTATATGAAGACACATACTAAAACATAGATAACAAAAGGGCCCGTTGGGCTACTTTACAACGGAAACAAGACTAAGTCTACGAAGACTCTAAAGAGTATGTCTCTGAGGATCTGATAATTAGTCGGGACAGGGCCCTGACATACCCATTCTGATATATGTACATACGTAGTAAAATATAGGCTCTAAATATCTGATAGCTTCAGGTAAAGGTGGGGCTTACCAACTTCTAAACTGGAAGTCTCTAGTCTACTGAGAATGCTTGTTGTCCTGAGTACTTGAGAATGTAGTGATACAAATGAAACGCCAAAATAATAGGGACATCAGTACATACAAAACATGTACTGGTCTGTAAAGCAAACTGAATAACAAGTAGACATTAAATATCATGATAGGCAAATTTGAGCATGTGTATGCAGGAGACATAATTCGTAACTGGAATTGTGACCAACCTCAAGGGTCCTCATCAAACGTTTCATGGCATAGTCATTTATATATATATATATATAATCCCTATAATTTGCCTAAGTGATATATTTACTTCATTATATCTGTTTTTTTTCTCTTTGTAAAGGTAACTGTCAGGGAATCACATGATGGCCTACTGACGGCGATTAGTGAACCCTGTATGGCATCTGTAGCCCACTATCACGACCACGCATGAAATCTCATAGTCTGGTAATGAGGTCTATCAAGGTACGCCCCCTCGGGCTCCTGTATGGTCTGCCCGTAGGCCTGTATCACTCAGGTGAATCCACGATGGGAAATTCGAGCTGACTATATCTGAATTATGTGCACTGAGTAGCGTCGCACGTAGTAGCGCTAAATATACCCACCCTACGCTACAGAGTAGTCTATAATCTCAACTGCTTGAAATTATTTATAATAATTAATTCATTAACCACATAGCTCGTGATACAATTCGTGATTACATCCTTTAGCTTGGAAATAATATATCTTGTGACCTATGCACTTACGAACAGTCTGTGGCTGGATGCTTTCTTTAAATTTATGCAACATGTACACCGCTAAATTCTAAGAGTTCCAGCTGTAGACAAATGTAGTTGTGTGAAACATATTGCTTCCTTGAAGAGTACTATAACTCTATAGATTTAGGACTCAACATGAGAGGGTTTATAAAATAGGATAACTTTCTTTCAAGTATCATAGAATCTATAGTGACATTTATCGGAATAACATGCGAGTTTAGGTCGTGCCTTAAGGGCAAAAAAGTTTTTAGCTTTACATACCTTAATCGGGGGCTTACTATCTTACGTCGTCAAACTCTTTTGCTGACAACTTTATCTATAACATAAAATCATAAAAGGATAGTATAAGAAACTAATCAAGAGTTTCTACAATGCCAGAAACACAATAATGGTTCGCGAGCGATAATCTCAACAATTACCATAGATTAGTGGTGTATCACCACACCCTTCTCTTTTTCTACTTTCCAATTGGGCTTATGACTTATTTGCATATTCAGTATTACTTCTCATCCTTTAACCATAAAGAACCATCCCCCCTTAATCATCCACACTTAACATAAAAGTAAAACTCATGGCCTCCGATCACCATCACACCGGTTCCTTGTTAATGATGTCAAATTCCTTTATAAGCTCATAGTTTAAGTTGGTAGAGAAATAATGCCATAAATTAAAATAATAGGAGCTCATATAACCAGCTACAACATATTCTTAGCGACTTAGGAATTTCATCAAATACTTGGTGAGCGACAAACTTTCAAGAACTATAATAGTTGTGTTCTCTATACCTCGCCTTCCGTTTTAATGTAACCAGCTTACTTCTCCAATACAACACCATTGACCCCTCATTTGGTCAAAACAACAGCCAACACAACCTTCTACAAACTCCCTTCTCACCAAAACATCAAATACAATGGGTAAAACATGGACTCAAGGCTTCCTATCACCGTCCCGTGAGTCCTACCCGCAAATTATACTTAAAGCATCCTTGGAATACTATTTATGAAGATAGAAGAGGATTCATACCTATATATAAAAGAGAATCAGCCCATGCCCTTCTTTATTCTCCAAGAACAATATTTTTTCCTTCAAGAAAACATTTAGCTAAGTATATCTATAGGTCTATGGAGAGGAAGACACTTGATTCTTGAAGAAACCAACTTACCTTATGCTTTGGTGGATTGAAGATGAGAAGAACTTGAAGAAATAACTTGAAACTAGTCCTTACACGTTCTTGAGTATATGAGAAAGTATATCCCAAACTTCTAATATAAAAACAACAAGTTTGTCCGACTTTCTCTAAAGTGCCACATGTCCCGCAGTGATTGGGCAGTGCGCGCATCTGTCGTAGAATGATCAAAACTTTTTACTCCGATATCATTTTAACGAGCGGTCTGTTTTGATGGAAACTACACTCAAATACATTCAGTTGGATAGGTTGTAGGCCCTCTAACTCGTTATATATTAGGAGATATGATCGTTCTAAGTCATATGAGAAATGAGATCATTTGTAGTATTCCTCCACAATAAACCTTTAAACTTTTATCTTTTCTTTAATGATCTCTTTGGCCTAAAAACTTTTGTTTAACCCTTCAAATGACTAAATATAAGGGTTACATGGTATGCTTAACCATTCTCAATGATATACCTCCCTCGATATCACATCTATGCATTGTTGTTTACGAGTCGCAAATATATTTTAAGTTACGGGATATTTTATGGGGTTAGAAAATGAAGAAGGAAAAAGTCAAGAGAATTTGGGTACCAAGGACGCGGACCTGTTCCTTAGGATGGGAAAAAATTTCTCCGCGTCACGGACTTGCTTCCAGATAGTGATTTCTTGATCGTTTCCCATGTTTAACTACCTAAAAACACTCCTAAACATCATGAGATCCTTCCTATCAGAAATCACAATCCTTGAATCCATAAATTCAAATTCAGGGAAAGTTAAGAGTCAAGTCTATAGAGTCCTTAGAGTCATTTCAAAAGTCTTTTGCAAACGTTTTAACTTTGTTTTAAGACTTGAGTTTTGATTTGAGTAGAGAGTGAATATCAAAGTTCTTTTCTTCAAAAGAGTATATCGAGACTATGTATTCCCAAAAGAGTAAATGTTTTCACATTTAAACAAGAGAGGAAACATCGATTTTTAAGAGAGCCTTTGAGCTAGTATTTGAGCAATTATCTTAAACCACAGAAAGATTTTTGTTTTTAAACATATGAGGTGAGTATATTTTGGGAGTAGTATTGAGCACCGATATGGGGACGAGTTCACAATAACTCAAGTCTCCATAAATCATGTAGCCCTCGTGGGTAAAAAGGGTCATACTTTTTAGATGATTCCTTAGTGCTTTAAGCATAGCCTAGTGGATTCACTTAGTTGAGGCTTTCTATATCAAAGCAAGGTATATGACAGTTTTGGCAGCGTGGGCGAGATGCTGTATCATCACTTTAGCTCATAGTGATGGTTGTCGGTTAGAGAAACTCTCACAATATTATATTACTCTATATGTAAACTAAGTTGTTATTTTATTTCTTTAACACATTGAGTTGTCACATACTGTTTTGAATGCTTGGTATAAAATGCACCTTTATTGTTGTTTTACTTTGCATTTGAGTTGAGTATCCATGAGTTGAGTTAAGCTAAGGTAAGTGTTCATTTCGGATTCCTTTCAAGCTTATGTCATGTCTAGTTTTTCCCTCACATTCTCATACATTCAATGTAGTGATGCCATTTGTCCTGCATTATTTTACGATGCAGATACAAGTAACCAAGATCAACACCCAACGCCTCGTTGATCCAGTTGAGCACTCAGAGTCAGTTGGTGAACCTCCTCGCTTTTCGGAGGATTCCCTTTTTATTTCTTTGATTAGTTAGTTCATTAGGATGTTGTGAGTCTTGTCCTGACGTCCATCTCAGTTGTTAGATTCTTCATAGACAGTTAGTTAGTTCATTTGTCGTTACCTTATTATTGGCTTATGTTTTGAAATTTGAGTTGTCATCTTGGCTAGTTGAATGTTCTTTTAACATATTCTAAGTTATTTCATGAGTTTATCTTTTAAGACTATTATCTTGTTATTTAAGTTTTCCGCTATGAGTTAAGCCAAGCCAAGGGTTCGGTTGGGGCCTGCAATGGTTCTCGAAGAGAAGGGGATATTATTTTAGGTTATTAGATAAGTTAATTGTGTGGATAATGAGTGTATCAGGTGGGTTAAATGGGTAATGGACGGGTATTTCAATTTTGGATTAATTATTTGGTCAAATCGGATTGAGCCGTAGAATTGCGCCATGTGTACCAAATAAGTCTTTTGTTATAGTGAGGGGTAAATGTGCACTATTTTTTGGATGGCAGAGACACTAATGAACAAAAAGTATGACGGAGGGTATTTGTATACCATTTATGATAGTTCGGGGGGTATATTTGTCATTTTTCCCATTAATATATACAGATCATAATAGTTATATCAGGATTAAGAATATAAGTACATTCAACAGTTTAGAGAATATGCTTTTTTTAGTTAGTCTAAAGCAATTATCTCTACTCGGTACCGTTCAATACATACAAAATGCACTAGCACAACAAGTTGGAACTATACCGTTTTCATAATCAAGATAAATTATATATAATTTTGTGCTACAATCGTACCGATGGCATGTTCGATTTCCATCTTAGATTATGAACAAAAAATTTTATACTTATAAAAACTGACGATTTAATCCTCTGTGTATAAGCTAAAACTCTATACACTAAATTATTTACTATATACATAAAAAAAAATATGATCTATTAAAACCTTTATTATAACCGAATAAATGATAATTCTATAATAAATATTATATCTAAACATATGATTAATAGTATATATCTCAACAATCTTCCACTTAGACTTTTAACCATCAAAATTGTTATAATGTATTATATCTAAATGCATGGTTAATAGTATATAACCCTACAATCTTTCACTTAGATGTTTAATCTTTAAAATTGTTAGAATACTATGTCTAAACACATGATTAATAATATATACCCTAACAATCTCCCACTTAGACTCTTAACTATGTATTTACCACTTTCACATGTATTCCTAAAAGAATCTTACCAAGTTGTTTTCTTATGCAACTTCATCTAGTAGTGCTTCGTCATAACTTATCAATTTTGTACTAGATCTTCAGAGGCCCTATCATGAAACACTCCAAAAGTGTACTTCTTTTCAGAAGTTCTATCATGAAGATCCTCTTAAGCATACAGAATAAATCAATCTTCGTTATTATTCTCCCACTACGACTAAGTACTACTACTATAATCAGACTTACATGTTCTTAAGTCATAATATTTTCTTCAAAACCGTTCGACATTGAAATATTAACAACTTCTTCATGTATTGTTTTTTAATTTTTCTCAACATCACTCCCACTACTTGAATTAAGAGATTTTCTTATGTCCAGTAACGTTTCTCCCACAAATTAAGTGCACTATTCTGACATAGATGTTAGATGTTATTGAGCTTCTGAATTTACAACTGACTCATTTATTATTATTATTATTATTATTAATTATATTATTATTATTATTATTATTATTATTACTATTATTATTATTATTATTATTATTATTACCAACGAAACCAGGATCTCAGAAGATGGGCGATAGTCCACGCGGTCATCTTCAATCTAGCTTGTTAACATCCGAATTCAAGGATTAAGTCCGAATCAAAATACGTACAAATTTTTATATAGTTTAATAGTTGTATAGAAGGACCTAGTCCTTTTACCCAAGCAAAGGGCCTATCAAGATTCAAATACGTATTGTTAGTGAGCCCATGTGTCTAGAAGTTCTAACCGGGTTGAAGCGCCCTTTTATATCTCCTTATCGACTTGAGACCACGGCTGGCTAGACAGAGTCACTAACTTGTTGTATTGAATCTGACAGTACCACCATCTTAGAACCAAGTCAAGAAACCATATATAAATTTATTCATATTTCGATAAAGTCTAGATCTTTCATGGTAGATATAAAAGTGAAGTTAGTTATCCGACATAGATATAATTTTGTAGCCGGACATAGTCACGGCTTAGATCGGAGAAGTAGAGAAAGTAAAGTAAGGAAGAATAAAAGAAAGTACTTTGTAGCCAACACCAGGGCCTATATGAAAACTATGCTTTATTAACAAGCTCTGGTAAGTCTCCGGCAAACTCACAACTTACAATACAATAAAAGAGAGCTTTTACAAGAGAGAGAGAACAAAAGAGAGAGGATTTCCGAACCTGCCTTTCTCTAACTACAAAAGAACTTATTTATAGAAGAAAAATGCATCTAGTTACAGTGATCTATAGTGATCTACAGTGATTGTGGGTACCTTATCAGTGGGTCCCATATGTACAGTAACAGTTTTTCTACTGTTGTTCAACAGTGTATCTACTGTTGATAGTGATTTTTACTTGTTGAAGATCAACTTCACACGTGATCTTTTACCTTTAGTTTGCGGAGGAGATCTTCCGCTTTTTCTAGCACTTCTTCTGTGATAGGTTCACATAATTGAGCCTCTTGAATATCTGCCACGTCATCACTTGTTTCACTTTGCATTGAAGTGTCTGACTTCTCGTATTGGGTAGTATTAAGAAGTATGTTTTTTCTTACATCATCGAGATAATTATTAATCATCTCTCCTTTTTTTCCATCCTAAATAGAGATCTTTCGAGTAATATGTCGAATGGAGCTATCCTGTATAATTCCATTTTGAGGAACAAGACAATACTCTTGAATTCTTTGTTTAATAAGATCCAATAATTCCTGTCTGTATAACGATTTTGTCTTGGGATCCCGTTTCATTAATTTATCACAAAAATTATTATAAAATGTCCTGTATAGACAAGGAATTTGTTCGTCGGTGAATCCCACCTCCGGAGTCCATTTGTGAATCCACGGGATCGACAATTCAATAAAGAAATAGATTTGTTCGATCCTTTCAATATAACATATATGATCTGTATGATATAATTCGTTCAGATTTGGTGAGATTTTCACCCATTCGTTATATAACTTAAGAAATAGATCTGGTAAAATCTTAGTTGTTGGGCCGTGGTATGACCACCAATTTAGGTAAAAATCAAATTGAGTCAGTTAATAGCAAAGGTAAAAATATTGCTGAAGAAGAAAATACTCTTGCAAATTCTATCACTATTAGTCCCTAACAAAGTATGTTTCTGGGAAAGATGCAGATCGTTACTGCTCACAAATGGTTTGTTAAATGCACCATATTAATTGATAATACTTTTTCCATAACTGATGTCGCAATGATAAATAGTGGAGCTGACGTAAGTTGTATTCAAGAAGGTCTTGTGCCAACCAATTATTTTGAAAAAACAACTCATATGGTTAAATCTGCATCTGGACATGCTTTGGATGTAAAGTATAAATTGCCTAATACTCGTATTTGTCAAAATAAAGTTTGCATTCCGCATTCCTCTTTCTTGGTTAAAAATCAGTTATACCCTCCAATTATACTTGGAACCCCTTTTATAAATGCTATATATCCTTTTACTAATATAATTGCTAAGGGTTTTTCTGCCACTTATAAAGATAGAGATATTAGTTATACTTTTATCACTGACCCTATTTCTCGTGATATTAATGCTTTAATTAATATGAAACAAAAGCATGTTGACTCTTTGCAACTTGAATTGTTCAGCATAAATATATTTGATACTTTAAATTCAATTAAAGTACAGGAAAAAATTAAAGTAATTTCCGAACAAATCATTGTTGATATTTGTGCTGATCATCCTAGTGCCTTTTGGAATCGTAAAAAGCATATTGTTACTCTTCCATATGAATATAATTTCTCTGAGAATGATATTTTGACAAAATCTCGTCCTTGTCAGATGAACACCGAATTGGTAGAATTCTGCAAAAAAGAAATTGATAATTTATTACAAAAGGGTTTGATAAAACCTTCAAAATCTCCTTGGTCTTGTACTGCCTTTTATGTGAATAATGCTGCAGAAAGGGAACGAGGCGTCCCCAGATTGGTCATTAATTTTAAACCGTTAAATAAATATTTAAAGTGGATTAGGTATCCTATTCCAAATAAAAGAGATTTATTATCAAGATTATATGATGCCAATATATTTTCAAAATTTGATTTAAAATCAGGTTATTGGCAGATCCAGATATTTAAAGAGCATTCTGATAGAACAACTTTTAACATCCCATTTGGACAATATGAATGGAATGTTATGCCATTTGGATTAAAAAATGCTCCTTCTGAATTTCAAAAAATTATGAATGATATTTTCAACCCATATTTGGATTTTATCATTGTTTATATTGATGATATTTTGGTTTACTCAAAAACATTCGAAATGCATATCAAGCATTTAGACATTTAAAAAAAATAGTTATACAAAATGGTTTGGTAATTTCTAAACCAAAAATGAGTTTATTTCAAACGGATGTTTGATTTTTGGGACATCATATTTGTCAAGGGAAAGTCACCCCAATTCAAAGAGCCATAGACTTTGCCTCAAAATTTCCTGATGTTATCACAGATCGAACTCAATTATAGAGATTTTTAGGGAGTTTAAATTACATATACCCCTTCTATAAAAAATTGTCTCGTGATTTGGCCCCTTTATATGACAGGCTAAAAAGAGATCATAAATCACTTTGGACTGATAGTCATACAACTTTGGTAAAAGATATTAAACTCCGTGTTCAATCTTTACCTTGTTGAACTCTTGCTAACCATGCTTGACAAAAGATCATTGAGATAGATGCGTCTAACATTGGTTATGGTGGAATACTAAAACAGATTAATCCCCATGATAAAACTGAATATTTGTTCAGGTTTCATTCTGGGAAGTGGAGCGATGCCCAAAAGAAATATGCTACGGTGGCACATGAAATGTTAACCATTGTTAAATACGTTTAAAATTTCAAGATGATCTATATAATCAAAAGTTTTTGATAAAAATGGATGCTCAATCTGTGAAGTATATGTTTAATAAAGATTTTAAACATGATGCGTCAAAATTAATTTTTGTTCGATGGCAAGCACAGCTAGCACCTTTTGATTTTGAAATCCATTATAAAAAGGGAAGTGATAACTCTCTTCCAAATTTCTTATCTAGAGAATATTTATCGTCGTAATGAGCTTCCTCTCTCCCTTCTTTACAACAAAGACCTTAATTACTAATTTAAAGGTAATCCCACTCAATAGAGATGTATAGGAATTGATTATATGGAAAATCATAGATGGGATGGTAATAGACATCATCTCCGATATTCTTAGTTGCGAAGAGATCCTCGAATTTGACGATGAAATTTATTATTACCATAATTATTACTACGATGCATTCGAATAAAATGAAGTGTTTTGTTTGCAGAATGGACCCTCCTTGGGTAACCAAGGTTAGAGGAAGGGGAAGTTATACTCGCGGAATGAGCAGATCATCCTCAAAATCATCCGGATCCTCGTCCAGCTCTCCAATTATACAAAGGGGAGGAATGAGCTTGGTAAAACTAACAAGCCCTTCAAAAGAAGCTGCTTCTTCGATACATCTGGACGATATTCCAGAAAATAATCCATTATACGCAAAATTGCAAACGTATTTATCCAAAAAGCAAAGTGATACTTTTGCATCGGTAGCTAAACAAAAGGTGGATGATATCAAATCTTACGAAAAGGTATCAAATAAAGAAATGATATTTCTTTTAGAAAATTCTGATATTCAGAGAAAGGAAGAGCCTTGGAAGATATTCCACAGATATCTGGTTAACGGATTATATTTTCTGGGAGAGTCATACAAAGCCCGATCTTATTACGAGACTATGTTAATAAGCACAGTTAGCGTTGAATTTCAGCACTTTCAGTCTACAACACCAGTGAGCATGTTTAGAACTTCTCCAAGATGATAATTAAACAAATTATATCGGTTGAAGATTGGGGTATCTCCACAATGAAAGAAAGACATATAAGTCTAAATAAAGTCTCGATGAGTTTTACATATTGGGACTATATTCATGCTTTTGATAAGGTCCTTATCTACAATAATGAGAGACACAACCATACATGGTTCATAAAGGTTTGTGCAAAAATATTTGCAGAACCAATCCGTAATTGGTTCCTAAATTGGTAGTCATACCACGGCCCAACAACTAAGATTTTACCAGATCAATTTCTTTAGTTATACAACGAATGGGTGAAAATCTCACCAAATCTGAACGAATTATATCATACAGATCATATCTGTTATATTGAAAGGATCGAACAAATCTATTTCTTTATTGAATTCTCGATCCCGTGGATTCACAAATAGACTCTGAAGGTGGGATTCACCAATGAACAAATTCCTTGTCTATACAGGACATTTTATAATAATTTTTGGGATAAATTAATGAAACGGGATCCCAAGAAAAAATCATTATACGGACAGGAATTATTGGATCTTATTAAACAAAGAATTCAAGAGTATTGTCTTGTTCCTCAAAAGGGAATTATACAGGATAGCTCCGTTCAACATATTACTCGAAAGATCTCTATTTAGGATGGAAAAAAAGGAGAGATGAATAATAATTATCTCGATGAAGTAAGAAAAAACATACTTCTTAATACTACCCAATACGAGAAGTCAGACACTTCAATGCAAAGTGAAATAAGTGATGACGTGGCAGATATTCAAGAGGCTCAATTATGTGAACCTATCACAGAAGAAGTGCTAGAAAAAGCGAAAGATCTCCTCCACAAACTAAAGGGAAAAGATCACGTGTGAAGTTGATCTTCAACAAGTAAAAGTCACTATCAACAGTAGATACACTGTTGAACAACAGTAGAAAGACTGTTACTGTACATATGGGACGCACTAATAAGGGACCCACAATCACTGTAGATCACTGTAGATTGTTGTAGATCACTGTAGATCACTATAGCTACATTTATTTTTCTTATATAAATAAGCTTTTTTGTAGTTAGAGAAAGGCAGGTTCGAAAATCCTCTCTTTCTTTTGTTCTCTCTCTCTCTTGTAAAAGCTCTCTTGTATTGTTTTGTAAGTTGTGAGTTTGCCGGAGACTTAGCGGAGTTTGTTAATAAAGCATAGTTTTCATATAGGCCCTGGTGTTGGCTACAAGGTACTTTCTTTTATTCTTCCTTACTTTAATTTCTCTACTTCTCCGATCTAAGTCGTGACTATGTCCGGCTAAAGAATTATATATATGTCGGATAACTAACTTCACTTTTATATCTACCATGAAAGATCTAGACTTTATCGAAATATGAATAAATTTATATCTGGTTTCTTCACTTGGTTCCGAGATGGTGGTACAGTAATATAAAATACAACAAGTTAGTGGCTTTCTCTTAGTGACTCTGTCTAGCCAGTCGTGGTCTCAGTTCGATAAGGAGATATAAAAGGGCGCTTCATAACCGGTTAGAACTGCTAGACACATGGGCTCACTAACAATAGGTATTTGAATCTTGACAGGCCCTTTGCTTGGGTAAAAGGACTAGGTCCTTCCATACAACCATTAAACTATATAAAAATTTGTATGTATTTCGATTCAGACTTAATCCCTGAATTCGATGTTAACAAGCTAGATAAAAGTTGACCGCGCGGACTGCCGCCCGTGTTCTGAGATCCTGGTTTCGTTGTTATCAGAGCCTAGGAATTATCATGGTAAATATGAATTTGATGTGAAATATTCGGCATAGATATATTCTCTTGATCATGGATCTAGGAGATACTAGTACTAAAAGTACTAGAATAGAAGAGGTAGATATACCTCACAACCTTGATTTGTTAAACAAATGGACGATTCTGAAAGTTGATATAAAAACTATTTATGATTATGGTTGGTTTGATAAGATATCTAATAAAAAGTTGATAAAAACTACTGAGCAATCTTTGACATTGAATTCATCTGAACAAACTATTCGTTTGTTAAATAAGCGCGATATTGAATTATATAAATCTCAATATAAATTCTTGCATATTGGCATGATACAGATCGATTTTAAGCCGTTAACTCTTAAAGGATTACTAGAAACTTTTTTAGCTGCTCTTCGTGATGTTCGAAAGTTAAACTTTCGACAATCTTTGATGGGTTCGATCGAATCTACGGTAGCTTATGGCCCAATATATTTCAATACTTAACCTAACTTGCAGTTATCTTTGACTGATTCTAATATTCTTGATGCTTTGATTTTAAATGTTAAAAAGCATTGTTATAATTGGTTATAATTATGCGCCTGGATCTGAAATGATTTGTTTATCTTATAAAATCTATTTTAAACTCCTTGCTATGTTAAACCCAAGATGTAAGTTATATGATACATCTGATCAAACAATAATAGTTGAAACTAATTTTGCTAAATCCAAGGTCACTATTAGAAGACCTATAAAATGGGAAGAGATTAATTTTCCTACTACTTGGACTTTAGACTCTGTTATACCTCTAGAACAGATGACTAATGCTGTTACTAATTCTGAATATTCTCATATTTCTCAAAATGCTGATGGTCAGATTTGTATTCAATTTGATGATAAAAGTGTTCCTTATAATAGACATTCATTTTCTTCTGATAGAAGATTGCTTGCCATCCAACACATCTCACCGATTGACCTTGGTTATGGTCCAGCTCGAAATCATGTTGCTTCTTTGCATACATTATCATCTGTCATAGCTGCTGATAAATATAAAATCAAAATTAATCCTCGATTAAATATTGTTCAAGCAAATGATAAATCGTCTGATATTTCTGTTAAGGATATTCCTTCTACATCCAAAATGGATTTTATCTAAATGATACTTAATGATGAATGGACATCAAATTGATTTTAGTCCAGGTTCACTGGAAAGAAAATATATTCAAAATGAATTTGCAAGTGATAAATGGAGCCAGTTTAAAACTTGGTTTTTGACATATACAGTACGGAGGATTTGCATAATATTTCTCAAGAATTTTATGAGACTTTTGCTTTACATAATCATATTATGTTTTTCGTACCTTGGTTTATTACCACTTATTTGCATTTATTCATCAATGTTCTTGGACGATCCTATAAAGATAAATCAGGTAATATTATTAAAGCTATTTATCCTTCTCAGGCACCGTTTAAACTACCTAATAATACAGGAATTACTTTCAATGCTTTTCAGAAGTTTATTGAAAATGATGTGGCAACGGTAAGCATTAATGAGATTAATAATCTCATTTCTCAAAACAACTATTTAGGACTTTATGTTAAAGTCTTAGGCGAACATATTAGTTCTCTTGATAAAAAGTTAGATGATTTGACGACTTTAATTGTTCAGATTAAAAGTGATTTAAAATCTTCTTAACAGGCCTCTACGTCAAAACAACCAGATATTCTTCCTACACATATTCAGAGACCTCCTGAAATTCAGGATTTTGTTTTTAAACCCCTTTATGATCTAGAAAGACTTCTTGATAAAAAGTTTTCAAAATTTGGTGCTCAACCTATTAATTTATCTGAAGATTTTGCAGATGAGATGGAAACCACTTTTGATTTTAAAAATCAAGTTGATTTGGAAATTACTAAACTTCGTGGTTACCCCAAGAAGAAGAATGGTAATACTAAATATGCTAATAAACCTAATATGCAAACTTATTATTATCCCAGACCAACTCCTCAAGATGTTTTGATAGAGGAACGTGATTGGAACCAAACTAATACTTCTTATAGTGGAAGTGAGATCTATGAATGTAATCTCGACGGTTTAACTGATAGGCAATTAACTATACCTGTTCATAAAATGCTTATGTATGCTACTATTTGTAAGAGTGTTAATAACACAGATAGAACTATTTGCAAGATGATAATTGCAGGTTTTACTGGTCAACTTAGAGGTTGGTGGGATAATTATATGAACCTTGAGGCGAAAGTCGTTGTACTTAATGCAAAGGCTGTTAGTGATGGTATTGATAACTTAGCTTTTGCCTTAGTAAAAAATAGAGAAGGTGTTGTTTATACCCTAGTCTTGACTATTCTCGAACATTTTAATGGTAGATTGACCAATCAATATGAAACTTTTCGATCTTTGCTAAATGGTCTTCGATGTAGACATTTAGGAGAATTTTGATGGTATAAAGATAATTATTTAAGTAGGGTGATGGAACTACCGGAAAATGGTCTTGAGCATTGGAAAGCCAAGTTTATAGATGGATTGCCCCCCCCCCCCTTATTTGCTGAAATAGTTAAAAAAGACTAAGAAATTCACAAGGTGCTATTCAATATGGCGCTTATACCTATGGTAAACTTATATGATCTTGCACTCAAGAAGGTATTAATTTATGCAATGAATTGAAGATATCTAGGCAGCTTAAGATAGACAAGCTTAGAGAAATATCTCAGCTAGGCGATTTCTGTACTCAGTTCGGTTTATCGGATACTACTAAGAGTACTAAGCATAAAGACTCTAGTCCGAATAATTCAGACATACCTGATAGGAAAAAAAGGTTTAGACGAAGGTTTATGGAGGAGCAAGAAGAGCGAAAAGCTCATCGTAAATCTAATAGATTTACAAAGAATAGGTCTAGACGGGAACTCTCTAAGATTAAGTGCTACAAATGTAGAAAATTTGGTCATATTGCTCCTAATTGTAAGCTTGAGAAGCTTAAAGTTTTAGAGCTCGATGAAGATATTCACGACAAGATCTATAGTTTCTTATACACCTCTGGTTCTGAATCCGATTATGATTATGATGCTAGTTGTGAAACTGTGAATGATAAACCTGAATCCTCTAGTAATACTCAGGAACCTGTTGATGCTTGTAAATGTCATGGCAATTCTTGTTACTGTGAAAATGATGAATTTTATAAATGGCAATCTCAATTTGAAGATATGAACATTCATACTATTACTTCTGATAACGTTATAGAATTGTTAAAAGAAGTAACTGATAATAATTTGCGCGAAAAAATTATTCAGTTTTCTGCAAGTAATAAAGCTAGCTTTTCAAACGCTATTGAAAAACCTAAAAATGAGTTTCAATATTCTGCACCTTATTCTTTATCTGAAGTCAATAATAGACTTGCTAGACAAGTTGTAATACGTGATACTTCTTTTGATGATTTGAAATGAGAGATTGAACAATTAAAACAACAGATTAAAATGCTTAAACAAAATCAGATTATTTGTGATCACCGCCCGTCTTCTAAGATCCTGGTTTCAGTGGTATCAGAGCCTAGGAACTTTCATGGTAAATATGAGATTGATGTGAAATATTCGGCATAGATATATTCTCTTGATCATGGATCTAGGAGATACTAGTACCAAAAGTACCAGATTAGAAGAGGTAGATATACCTCACAACCTTGACTTGTTAAACAAATGGACGATTCCGAAAGTTGGTATATAAACCTTTTATGATTATGGTTGTTTGATAAGATATCTAATAAACAGTTGATAAAAACTACTGAGCAATCTTTGGCATTGAATTCATCTGAACAAACTATTCGTTTGTTAAATAAGCGCGATATTGAATTATATAAATCTCAATATAAATTCTTGCATATTGGTATGGTACAGATCGCTTTTAAGCCGTTAACTCTTAAAGGATTACCAGAAACTTTTTTAGCTACTCTTTGTGATGCTCGAAATTTATACTTTCGACAATCTTTGATGGGTTCGATTGAATCTACGGTAGCTTATGGCCCAGTATATTTCAATACTCAACCTAACTTGCAGTTATCTTTGACTGATTTTAATATTCTTGATGCTTTGACTTTAAATGTTAAAACGCATGGTTATAATTATGCACCAGGATACGAATTGATTTGTTTATCTTATAGAATCTATTTTAAACTGCTTGCTACGTTAAACCCAAGATGTAAGTTATATGATACATCTGATCAAACAATAATAGTTGAAACTAATTTTGCTAAATCCAAGGTCACTACTAGAAGACCTATAAAATGGGAAGAGATTAATTTTCCTACTACTTGGACTTTAGACTCTGTTATACCTCTAGAACAGATGACTGATGCTGTCACTAATTCTGAATATTCTCATATTACTCAAAATGTTGATGGTAAGATTTGTATTCAATTAGATGATAAAAGTGTTCCTTATAATAGACATTCATTTTCTTTTGATAGAAGATTACTTGCCATCCAACACATCTCGCCGATTGTGTAACATCCGGCAATGTGAAATGTCTATGGAGAGATTTAAGATTTTGAAATTTTCATTTTTGGATTGAATTTTGAAAATCTGGAAATTGGCTAAGTATGGGAAAAATGTGAGTTTTTGGCCAACTTTGAGCAGTCATAACTTCTAGCTCAGTATGAGCTAGGTGTAGTTCCAGTTATGGTTACGAAGTTCGTGGAATGATATTTCCAACGCCACCGAGTTTGCTCGATTACGAGTTCGTATGAGTGAGCTATGCCCTTTGGAAGTTGGGCAGTTGGCAGGGAAATCCGTGCAGAATTTTAAGGGCATTTTGGTCTTTTCCCTAACCAATTCTTTTGGTTATATTGTTGTGTTAGACTGATTCTTTGATCAGTTTGTCTCATTTTAAAAGAGTGAAAGTAAGGGTTTGAGAGTGAAGAGGAGAAGAAGAGGAGAAAGAGAAGATCAAGCAAGGGTTTTTCGTCAAGGATCGTCGTGGATATCGTCGGGGGTGATCCCTACGAGGTATGTGAGTTCATAGTTTTGGGTTTATTCTTTCCCCCACACACCAAACTCATTGTATTATTGAGAAAAGCTTGGTTGTGTTTGATGAAGTTTGTGGTTGTAGTTGTTGAAGTTGTAGTTGTGTTGTGTTGAAGTTCTTGTTGGTTTGGGACATGATTTTGTTGTGTTTTGAGTTGAAATTTATTGTATTTCGAGGGGTTTATGATTCTAAGTAAATTGGAGCTGGAACCATTGAAGTTAAGAAGGTTTAGGGTTGGAAAAATGAAGGAGAAGAGTCGGGCTTCTTTCGTGAAACCAGTCCGCGTCGCGGACTTGTTCCCTCTGTGAACAAAAAGCTTCTCCGCGTCGCGGACAGAACGCGGACTCCACTGTTTTCAGAATTTAATCTCATATTTTTTCTTGAGTTTAGCTGTCCTAAATCATTCCTAAATCATTCCTTAACAGCATGAGGTCTTTCCAAACACAAATCATGATCCTTAAATCCATAATTCGATTCAAGAAAGCTAGGATCAAAGTCAAGCCTAGAAGTTAAGAAC
>JAJOOO010008528.1:0-12787 GCA_029582685.1 Solanum piurae | reverse complement strand
TAAATCTTATGCATTTATCTTTTACTATATTATCATCGCGTTCATAAATACATTTGCCAAGTAAATTTAATTATAAAGCTCTCACTTTTTGTTTGCTTGTAACATATATACATCTATCTTCAGAAATTTATCAGTCTAAAAGTCTGTTAATTGTATTCTTCGATTTGTCCTTATGATGGGCGTCCCAAATACACTACACGTATTTTTAAAAGATAATTAATTCTAAATTAAGTTATTATATTTGTTAATGAAGAGTACTTTACACTGTAATTGATTACTTTTTAGAATAAAATAAGGTGGTGACACAATCATTTGAGTTCGTGGGGAATTCATAAAGGCTGTACCATTTATTTTCTCTGTATTTTTGTTTGTAAAAAATAAACAAGTAATCATTAATTATATATATTTTGTTCCTTCTTTATGGCTGTAATTGATAAAATATTTAAAGAGTTATGATTGAGTATATTAATATTAACAACATAAAATAAGTTAAAACTTACACTTTCCATGATCATTATATAGATGTAGAAATACAATTTGTATATACTTTACGCTCTTATAACTATGTTATTATTATATACCGTAAAAATTATCTTTTATCTTATTAATGTACGTAATTTAATCTATTATAACTGCTGATTAGTTATTTTTTTAATACAAACAACTTATATTTATTATAGATAGTTATCAACTTATATTTATTATAGATAGTTATATCTAATTACTATAATATTTGATCTATATTAAAATTGACTAAAGTTAAAATTTCAAATAAAATATTATATTATTTGTTTTCTCAAATAATTGTGATTTAGGTGGAACACGAATGGATTATTAGATTAACATAAAGACTTGTGTACACGAACTATCTTATGGACCCACCAATATTGTTGATTAATTGACCACAATAATCCAATTAAAAAAAGATATACACAAAATTTTCATTTTCTTTATCAAACTTTTTTCTCCGTCGTTTGTCAGAGATTTCGAATTTGAATCTTTGAATAATTTTTTTTCTTTAGGAGCGTTTTACCTCCTTAATAAGCTTATTTGATGTACATCAAAACTAATCAAGCCAAGTTTCTTTTGATTTTCGATATTCATATTGCAGTCTGACTAATTTGAATTTGTATCAATTAAGACTCTATTCGGAGATAGCGCTCCCTACCGGAGATCTATGTGCAACTAATAAACATATTAATTAGATTTTATATTTTCTAAGAAGAGACATTTTCCGTAAAAATATTCCTTTCGTACTAAACACACCCTTAAATCTTAATGACCTAACAATAATCAAAATTAGAAGACAGAGATATTGGGAGGTTTTATGCACTATAATTAGGCAACTAAGCAATGACACATAATTTTGACCATCATATTAATTGTGGATCTAATAATTAGCACATATGTCTTAGTGGTATTATATTGTTGGGATTAAGACCTAAATTACATCATTTTCTACATAATTAGCAATTCCACTTGCTGTTGACAGAAATACTTTGAGTTCAAACAAATTACAATTAGGTGGTTTTTATTGGATATATTTAGTAATATTGTTAGGTACTTCAAACTCAAAATCTATGTTTGGTACTCCCTTGGTCTCAAATTTTCTGTTGTGTTTCTCTTTTACACATTCCTTGAGAAAATATTAGTAATAAGCAAAAAAAAATTCACTATATTACCTTCATTTAATATGTATTAAGATATAGTCTTTCATCGGTTAAAATTTTACTCTGTGAATAAAATAGGAAATAATAATTAATTTGTCTTAAATTTTTAAAATAACAAATAATTTGAGATAACTTTTTTTAGAATTTACAACAGATAATTTGGGGAAGGAGTATATGAAAAGAAATTTATTAAACTTTGTTAACTTGATACCCTTTTCTTTTTTAGGTATTTTAATCTAACACGATAAGCCTACAATTAGGGTTGGATACTCACAATTGAATATGAAAATTTTGGATATTTTATTATTATAGGCAATAAATTACAAACCAAATAAGTTTATATTGAGTAATTACATATTTTAAATTTGGATCGGATTATTTTAAATTTTCGATTCTGAACTAATAAATTCAACTTCTCCTCCTTAAAGGGATGAGGATCCATATAAAACACACGATCACTATAATCATCCAAATAAAATATTCATGCAAGTATTGAAATTGTTATTATGAAGAATAAAAGCATTAAACATGAGATTCAATAACCAATCAAAAATTTCAGATTCTCAAATATCGAAAAATTCAAAGTATCCAAATACACCATCCAAACGGTTCGGATTTCGAATTAGCCCAAACTATGTCCACCCCTTACAACCACAACATTAATTGCAAGTGAAAATATAACATTAAAGAATTTACTCCCCATATACCTAGAATCTGATTTTCTCACATCCTTGATGAATTCAAAAACAATATATTGAATTGGAATATCATTTTCAATTTCATGTTGTAACTTTAATTGCTCAACTTTATAGTTAAATTTATATGTCTTAAACATCCTTCTAACCCACACACCAAAATAAATGGCTGTTGGTATTAATGATGATTCACCAATAAAGTCCTAAAATATATAATGAAAACCATATACTAAGAGAAATTAAAGACTTATATTTATACGATTTTTATAATTCCTCTATCGACCTTAATAATATCTCTGTTTCTCTATGAAATTCATCGGACCTTATATTATAAAGTTCCTTAGGTAAGATATCGAGAAATTCTTTATGATTCGAGTCGAATTTATCACACGATATGCCCTACTATCATTCAAGAGGAGAGGGGGTGAATCATGATAAGAATTTGGGGTAGTTGAATTGTAAGTGCGATTGAAGATTGAAGAAAAGCAACTCGAGATTTTAGGGTTTAAACAAGATTTTGAAGGGTTATTTTTTTAAAAAGAAGATGGGGTAATTAAATTGTTATTATGATTGAAGATTGATGAAAAGGAACTCAAAATTTTCGAGTTTATGTATGAGGATCGAGAATTAGAATAAGAATAAATAGAGGATTTGGTTGAAAATCTACTAGCTAAACGATGAAAAACCATTGTTACGTTGATTGTGTAATTATTCTTTTAATACGAATCAATATATATAAGTTAAATTCGATAAAGAAAAAACCTGTAGAATAATTAGGATGTGTATTATTTCTTGTAAAAAAGGACACTATTTTATGGCGTAAATAAAGGAAAACAAGAATATATTTACGTAATATTTTATAAATTATATAGAAGCATCGACTATAAAATAATAAAGATTAATAATGAACAAATTAGAATTATTTTATGTTAAATGACTATTATTATCATTATTATTATTACTATTCTTTTGGCGAACAAACTTTTTTTTTGTTTCTGTGGTGTGTGTGGGGGTGTTTGGTTCTATTAACTTCTCTATTATTTTAAAAGATAATAAATATTAAATATCATCCTATATACTGACGGTGCAAAGAAAGTGCACTGAGAAGCAAAAGAATATTTAAAGTTGTAATTTGAAAATTTAAAGTTGCGTTTGATCATATGCATTAATATTTTATAATTTGAAAATATTTAAATTTTTGTGAGTGAAAATCCTAAAAACACAGAAGCTGAGCTGATATGAGTTAATTTTTGAAACCTGAAATCTGATTAAATCGCCAATGCAATTACGTTATTAGCTTGTTTTCCCCTCATCTTATCGTTACTTATTGTTTGAACCTTCCTTTTTTTATATAATAAGTTTGTCATATATTTATTTTTCTCGTAATGTTATAAGCTTAGTCTTTAAATTGCGATGTGTAACATGATAAAACTTTAACTCTTCAAGAATATAATTTATCTAACGTTGTATTCATCTAAACTTAATACTTTCGTTGCAATAAAAATGCACAGTAAACACAAACATCTTCTCCAATATTCATTCTTTGTTCTTAAGTTATTATTTTTTTATAAGTATTATTTTCCTTCAATCTTGAAATACTCAACATGTGTATTTTTATTTATTTATTAAGTTATCCACTATAGTTTAAAGCAAGTGGATCCATCATATTTTCTAGAGAAATCTAAGGGCATTGTCACGAGGGTATGTTTTATTAATCTCAAGAGTCAAAGGGAAAAACAATTTACAATAGATTTTAAGGGACAAAGGTTCAAAGGGTTATGATAAAGTCGCGGAAATTCAAATCTAATCGAGTTTCAATACAAATATCGATAATGAGGTAAAAAATTTAAAAAAAGTTTTTATTTTTTGTTTCTTATTTGGTGTTTGATATTTGTATTGGAATCTCAACTGTTCGAATTCATGTAGTATAAAGCCCATTTAAGAGAAAAATACTTTCTTCAGCAATTTATTTTTTTAATTTAGGTTTTAAAAATTCGAGGTCTCAATTTAAAAGAGTGGGATTCTATCCATAGCATTGCAATTTTTATTGGTGAAATAAAGTCTTTTGATGCATTATGGTTATAAGGCAACTAGGAAATGACAAGATAAGTTTAACTTTTAATTTATATGTTGACATTATAAAAGATTTTTTATGCTACTAAATCACCTAAATAATAATTATAAGTAATTGTTCGTATTAAGTGAAATTAATAAATTGAAGACTATTAAAATTAACATGTCATAATAGGTTAAAATACATGATAGTATACTAATGTATATTAATTAAAAGTCCATAACAAATTACTTTGTAATCCATTATAATTTATATGTATATAATATTAATATGTTTTAGCCCAATTATTTATTTGACTTTAATTATATATATTTGGAAACCCGTTAGTGGTATGGTTGAGAAACAAAATGATGTAATTCTTGTTCAAAGTGATTATTATAATTAAAGATCTTAAAATGCAACTCCACTTATTAATGTCTAGTTATTGATGTTGAGATGGGGAACAGTAAGAAATAAAATATTTAGCTTCTTGTTGTTAGAGATATTGTAAGACTTGTTTTGATGAAAATTTGTTATTCTGAATTTGTCGTGTTAGAATAATTTTTTTTAAAAAAGAATTTATATAAAAAAGTTCAAACTTGAAAATTTTGATAAAAAAGAAAGGATCGAATTCATCGCGATTGACGTCTTGTATAAATCTTTATTAAATTTCAATAAAATTTTATGTTTGCTCTTTCCCAATGTAAAATAATGAGAATTGCCTCATAGAATTGGATGCCACCACCCTTTTTATTTTATTTTTATTATTTTTAATTTCTTTCTCTTTTGATTCTCGTGATCTTCTTCGTGCAAATCACAAGGAATATATCATTAGGTTAAGTTTTTCTAATTTGTTCATTTTTCACTTTTTCAAATAAATAAATCTTAGGAAGGTATGATTGAAATTCTTTTATCATTAGACAGAAGTTTTAAATTCAAATTCTTAAATATGACGAAAAAATCATTGAAAACATTCTCCAAAAATGGGCACTGCATTTTTGTTGGATATTGTTATATGTGTTACTTAAGACAACATAAATCTTTCAATTATATTAGTTCTCTTTCACCATTTTCATGAGGAAAAGGTAAGGTTTACGTTTCTTCTAGACCCCTTGTTGTAGTATTTAGGGTGTATTCCGTATGGAGAAAAATATTTTCTAAAAAAATTATCATATATTCTAATCTGAATTATACTTTTTGTTTTCCAAATGTTATATTTTCACTTTTCTGAATAGTAATGATAATCTCATTAAACATTTAAAAAAAAATATATATAAATAATTATGTGTCCGTGAATATAGGCCCATTAATAGGACAAACATATTGGGACACAACTGCTTTATTTAAAAATAAAAAAGAAGGGAACAAATCACAATCAATAATTAATACAACCTTAATAAATAATTAATAAAAAGCATAAAAGGCAGCATTTGGTGGGGACTTTTCTTTTTAAAAAGGAAAACTTAATTGACAATATTAATGGTAATAATATACAAACACAAAATTAGGCATGTGCACAAATCGGTTCAACCCGAATGATCGAATCGATTCGAATCAATTCAAATAATACTATTTGAATTATAAAATTTGAATTTAATTTACAGACTCAATTATAAAATATTATGATTTTCCAATTTGGATATAATTGGGTATATTACAAATCGAACCAACCCAAAAATGGAATTGTGTATACACCACTAAAAAGTAAATACTAGAAATGTAAGGGCTTGTTCGTTCTAAGTTGATGTTCTAAAGGATCGTGTTATAAGAGTCAAGTTATGTTGAGATTAATAATACTAAAATTATAATGTAAGAATTATATTTTGTTGAAACTTTAATTTGTCGTATTATAAATATCGATATACATAGTATAATAAAAAATGGATATATACTTTTTAAGCAAAAATTAAGTGTTTACCATATGAGAGTTATTACTAACACTTTTATTCTTATTCCATGTTTTATTCGGTATATAATAATACATAAATTCATATATAGTTTATTTGGTTATTTGTCGTAAGGAGAAGAAAATCAAGAAGCAAATAATGGTTTATTCTGTTCAATTCTTGTTACATTGGGCATAGCCCAACAGGTATTGAGCTCCTAAAATTCCCAAAATTATTCTAGCCCTCGATATTAGGCCGTCCTGAGATTATTTATCTCACTATTTATATCTTAGTGATGAGATAAGTTATGGGAAAATTGTATATAATAGCAAGTCTTTGCTATGCCTCGTCTTTCCTTCTTCGGGCTAGGGCACCTAAGAGCAGACTCAAAAGGGAAGAGCGTGGTCTTGGGTTTAGTCTAAAAATCCATTCACATCGATAGGGGGCAGGGAACCAATAAGAAGCATATCCGGGCCTATCAAACAACTATTAATTTAAATTAAATGCTATAAATATAGTTTGATTTAATTGTACCCCATAGCAAACTGTTGTTATTTTGCCTCTCTCCTGGTGAATCTCGCTCGCCGCTCTCGTTCTCTCCATCGCCTCTCTCGCTTTTTATACAAACGCAAATGTATAAAATGCGTTTGTGTTTGTATAAAGCGAGAGAAAATTGTATATATACATATATTTTCGTTCCCCTTTCCTAGATTTCGCTCGCCACTCTCCCAGATCTCGCTCGCTCACTCACCTCTCTCACTTTATACAAAAACGCAAATGTATAAAATGCGTTTGTGTTTGTATAAAGCGAGGGAAAATTGTATATATACATATGTTTTCATTCCCCTCTCCCAGATCTCGCTCGCCACTCTCCCAGATCTTGCTCACTCACTCGCCTCTCTCACTTTATACAAACATAAATGTATACATTGTGTTTGTGTTTGTATAAAGTGAGAGAAAATTGTATATACAAATACAAATGCATATATTTTCGTCCTATACACTTATGATTATACAAATACGATCTTCCCCTGCTCAGTTTTATTTTGTCTTTCTCTCTTTCTCGCTTTATACAAACACAAATTATACAATTGATTTTTTGTATATGTATATCAAAGCAAATTATACAACTGTTTTCTTTTGTATATGTATAGCGAAATTATACAACTGCTTTCTTTTGTATATGTATAGCAAAATATACATATTTATGTTTGCTATGAAGCACAATTATGCAAACTATAGCTATAGCATACAAATATGATTTTTGTGTTTGCTATATGTGAAAATTGCTCATAAGTTATCACATATACATGATGGAATAACTTATTCCGAAATGATTAATTTTGGAATGTCTTGTTCCCAACCAAACGACCTCTAACAGTCTTGTTTATTTTGACATGACCAATTGTTTAGTTCATTCTAACTTTGTCCATAACTCTATTTCAACTTGCATAACCTATTAACCTGTTTATTTACTAACTTAACTCATTTTGATCTATTCAGACTTAGCCCAACACACAAATTTGACACCCTAGTCTCGATGGTTGTTGACAAATAAATACATAAAAATTAGATTATGATGTGAGAGAAAGTGCAGGCAGAGCACTATACTATGTTGTGCTTCCCATTACTAATTTAAAAGATTATATTATCAAACTAAATAAAGAATATTCATATAGACTAACGAATAAAATTGTGACATATATTCCTTGGTGAAATAGCCAAAGTAATATTATAGTAATATATAATAATTTTTATATGAGCTGTAATGATAATCACTTCTTTGTGTTTATGTGCTTCCACAACCTTGGGTTATCCATAATTTTCGTACTTAATATAACAACCAAACTCCCAAAAATAACTCTTTCCAAATTCATCAATCTCTCTATTTCTTCACCCTTTTTTTCCCTTTCTTTCCTACTTATTTTAAATCTTTTTCTTCACAATTCTCTTTTAAGTTTCTTTTCCCTATCAATCATCTATCTATCTATCTAATATGGTCATGGATCATCTATTTTGATTAAAATTAAAAAGGTGCTATAAATTTGTCTTTCTTTCTGTTTTCTTTTGTTGAATGTTTATTTTTAGCCGGTGCACAACATATTCTGCATTCATGTAGGGTTTGAGGAAGAGCAACACCTCAAGGGTGTAATGTAGATAGCTTATTCTAATATAAGTATTTAGTCATTGCTTCAACAGAAACAACTTTATCATTGCTCAAGACTCCCATTTAATATGTGCATTTTCCTTATATTGCATTAAAATCATGATTGCCAAAAGTTTATCTTTGTTTTATTTTTTCCAATTTCCCTTGAATGTATTCCTAAAGATTGTTCTTAAATATTTGGTAGTTGTTTCTCTCAATTATGAGCAACAAATGTGTGCAAAAAAATTTCCGTTGGTAGGCCATTGACACAGAGGGGGGAGGGGTATGGCTTAGGATAAGAAAAGGAAAAGGGAACAATATAAAAGATAGGACAAAAACACTAGGTAATTTTCTCCCATATATCTTAGCTTTAATGGATAAAGTTACTTGATACCTGATATCTATTGCTGGTGGGAGATGGTAGGTATCCCTGTGATTAGTCGAGGTACATGCAAGCTGACACAAACACCACAATTATAAAAGAAAGGGTTAAAAGGAGGAATATATAAGATTGTTTCTGGGATCAATATTTCTAATTTGTGGGGAAATTGGGCTAAGATTTAGAACAATGCATGCATTTGTCTTTCATTGAATTCAATGATGGCAAATATTAAAAGTAATGCTTGTAGCCTGTAGGAGCTAGCTTTAACTTATTACTACTCTTTTGCAGCAAAATACAAGTTCAAAATCTAGTTAAGCCAAAGAATATAATGGCAGCAAGGGGAAAGGACACTGCTCCACCAGGAAAGGAGAAGAGAGGAGTATCTCCTTCACATCCTATTCCTCATCATCTGAGAAGTCCTAATTCATCAACTACAAACTCTCCGGTGCGGAAGCGAGCAGATTCAACTACATCAAACAAGAATGTTCCCAACTATCTCAAGCCTACAATGTCTTCATCAGGTGATTCCAACATTCACAATAAACCTACTCTAACTCGAAGAAGATCATTCGATAAGCCTCCTCTTGCTACTTTGCAAAAAAACGCTAATCCTAAAGAGAGAATTCTTCGGTCATCCTCATCGTTTTCAGGAAAAAGTTCAACTTCCCAGAAACCCCCTTCAGATAGATTATCCAGAGCATCTCATAATGGCACCAGTAAACAACGTGGCACTAGCACGTATGCTACACCAGGGACAATAAAGAAGAGCACAACTACCGGCATAATCTCCAAGAAACAGGAGGCTGCCAGGACTAGTCATAATGGCACACACAAAACAAGAAATGATCAAGATGGTCACAGTAGTTCAACACCAAAAGCATCAATAATTGATTCTTCTCATGCAATGGAGGATGTCATTCTGCAGGCTGAAACTGATGAAGACGACATATACAAGTCGAGCAACGATCAGGATGGTCACAATGATTTAACACCTAAAGCATCAGTAATAACTGATTCTCTCCATGTAACTGAGGATGTTAGTCCTCAGGCTGAACTATCAGAGCAAGAAGATAATCAAGAATTTCCAGTTACTGATACTGAAAGTGATGTGATCATTAACCACAGTGAAGCTGCTGCTTCTGATGCAGGAGAAAACAATTCAGCCATTGAAGATCAAGAAGAACATAATGGAAATGTAATCAATGCTGAAATAGATCTGGGGAACCAAGAAACCAATAAGATGGAAGAAACAGAAGAGAAACAACTTGTTGAAGAAACCAGCACCAGCAAGCAACACTAAAGAACCAGAAGAAATTACCAATGATCCTAACAAACATCATCTTGAAGAGAACACGGTAAAAGTAGTGGATGAGACTCAAGAAGTGAAAGAAGAGGATGGAGGAAGAAACCAAGGAAAGGAAACTGTAATGGCAGAGGAGCATGAAGCAGTGCAACAGACTAATACTATTGTGGCTTCATCAAGGCCTCAACGTCAAGTGGTGCAAGGGAAGAAGGAATCCGTGGTCTCCAATGATGTGATTGAAGAGACTGCAAGTAAGCTTAGAGAGCAAAGGAAGAACAGAGTGAAAGCACTGGCTGGTGCCTTTGAAACTGTTATCTCCTTGCAGGAGCCCAAGTGAGTATTTCTGTTTCGAGTATACATATCTTCATTGGTAGCTGTATGATTATAGTTACCATTCAGTTTATTCTATTTCCAGCTTTGAGGAACTTTCAGTATTACTTATATTTCAAAAAAAGTATTACTTATATTTTTGTTCAGAAACCAATAAAAATGATGATAATAATAAAATCATAGTAACAAGTAACAACAACATGAACAGAAACAATAATATAATTGTAATCAAATCACTTTATGTTTTTATCACGATTCATGATTTCTAACTATAATCAATATGTGTTTATGTTGAGACACTGATGCTTGTGACATAAAAGTATATTTAACATCTGCAGCTTAATCATACACAGTTTTCTGATTAACGTTTTGGAAATATTCTAATTTCAGGGCGTAAATTAGAACTTTTGGTAGAACTGGACATGCTTGGAGTGGAAGATCAGAGTCAGACATGCTGCTACAGTATGGCTGATAGGGAATGCATCACCAAAATTGTATTCATCTATAATTGTTGATCAGAAAGGTATTTCCGTAAGTAAATTTTAGGAACATACAATTCTTTCATAAACAAAAAAAAGAAGAAAAAAGTTCAAGAAAAAAGAAATCCAAAGAAAAAAAAAGGATAGGACATATATGTGGTTTTATTTTGTATTGCTTTAGAGCTTTTATCTTAAACGGCTCTGTATAGAAGTACCAGTGAGAAAAAACCCTGGTGATTCGTGTATAAATCAGATTTGTATACACATGTAATATTTCCCTTTGAATTTGCCACAGGTTCTGGTGGTAGTGAAATTTATTTTATAGGATTGTTGATGGCCAAAATGGTAATGTATCAGATCAAACGATAAATCAAAATATCATTGAATGATTATCAACTACTATTAGAGTATCAATGTAGAAAAAGGAGATTCTACTTCTCAACACTAAGTTCCTAGACTACTTCATAGCATCCTAACACCGAAAGTTACGTTAAAAGTTAAAACTAAAATGAAAGAATTGGACTTAACTGATAACTAACATAAGTGTAGTGTATGGTAAGAGAAGTTGTAATAAAGCTTGTAATTAAAAGTAATATGAAATGTTTGGACGAATTGAAATGGAAATGATTGGATTGACAGTTGTCATGATTCATTAGATTATTGCATGATCCAATTACTACCTATTTATAGACTTAAAATTGGAAAATCTCTCTAACTACTAGGGACCGCCCTTCAAATAAGGGCTACATATACCAGTGTACAGAAACTGCACAAAGCTGCAGCAGTACATCCATTTCAGTAAACGACAAAATAATTCAGAAGATTTGAAGAATTTTCATTTTAATATGAGAAGATGCAAAGTATAATAATTTTTAACATTTCATGAAACTTGACTGCTGATAGAGACAACAAGGAAGGCAAAAGACTTTGATGACTCACTCGATGGTAAAGAACTTTCATAGCCAAAAGAAAGAAATGCCGTAAACCAATTTCCCAATTATTATTTTTTGAAAACCAGGTTCCTCAACCAATTAGGTTGTGTTAGGTTCTTTACGTATTGCATTCTTCAATGAACCCATTTTCCGGTAGTTTGGTGGATTGCCCAAATCCATTACAACTTATGAAGAAATAGGCCAAACACGCACGGTTTGGGCTGATAATTAAGAGGACAAGCAGCACAGAAGAGTGGAAGCGCAACAATAATGTTGTGAAGTCACACCCTTCGGGGTGGCCCAGTGGTTTGAGCTTGGGACTTCCATGTTGGAGGTCTCAAGTTCGAAACCCCTTGCCAGCGAAAGCAAGGGGTTTGCCTTCTGGGTTGCACCAGGCTTGCCTATCTCCTATGTGGTTTGCGAGCTATTGCATAGGAGCGGAGGTTTTACCCTGTGCGCACCCAAAGGGTAGCGACTGCGGGTTTCCCTTGTCATTAAAAAAAAATAAAAAAAATGTTGTGAAGTCACAGTAGAAAATACACAAGTTAATCACCACTACCGAAAGATTAGAGCTGGAGAGACCGGCCAAACATGAAAAGTTGGCCTGATAATTAAGAAGATAAGCCGCATAGCAGAGTGGAAGCTCAGCAATAAAGTTGTGAAGCCACAGTAGAAAATACACAAGTTCATCACCACTACCAAAAGATTAGAGCATAAATCAATAAGACTTCAAATATAGCTAAAAGTTAAGACCGATATTCATCTGGACAGAATCACCAGATTATAAATCAAGATGAACCCCTTGCAAAGGTCAAAGGGTTCAGCAAGGAAAATTAATCATTACAAATAGAGTAGCTCATCATTAGCAAATAGGTTCAATTCCATAGTACCGAAACTAAGCCTACTTGTGT
>JAJOOO010008527.1:0-17276 GCA_029582685.1 Solanum piurae | reverse complement strand
AAATCATGTCACAATTTTCACAACCTTGTGGTAACCCTGCCTCTAAACTTGGAAACTCGAGGTGAATTATATGAATATTGAGTCCTGTTTCGACTGCGCGGGCAATGACATTATTGAACCTTATGGCATTTAAAGGTGTCATAAGTATCGTGACAATAACACCTCTTTGTGCTAATAAACGAGCTATGTCTATTATAGGGATTGTATGGCCTTGTGCCATAAAAGGAAGTAACACAAAATGTGGTTGCTCATCATCATGAGTAAGAATTGCCATTTTGATATGTGTGTTGTGTTACCTATGTTTTAGTATGGCTTGTGTTTTTATATATGAAAATACTAGGCAGAAAGAAAGCCTTGGGGAAAAAGGAAAAAAATTGTGTTGTTTATTATTATTTTATTTTGGCTACTTGGAGGCCACGCTTGTCTATTATTCAAGAAGATAGGGATGATGTGGGTTGTGATGCAGTGGTGAGACTGTTTCACTTTTAATCAGAGTTTTCGAGTACTTCAAGTCCTAGATATGGAGAAAATTTTGTTGGGAGCGTCACCCACAAAATGAACTCTGCCGTGCGCGATTCGAATTTAGTCAGAGCTTCAGTATGAGCTTCGCATACCGCGTAGAAAATTTAAAAAAAAAAATAGACGGGGATGGAAGAAGCAAAAGCACCGCACCTTACTATTTGAAGTAAAATTAAAGAGAATATTTATATTAAAGTGAATTCAATTATTTACATACTCGCTTTAGTCCATATTGAGTAAATTGTGGAGTATTCCAAATTATGTGCCTAAAAAATGTTAAAGTAATCACATAAGACACCAATATGTTCCAAATTGAGTTTGATAGTCAAATAGGTGATGTAAGGGCAAACATAAGCAAACTGAGAGTTGTACCCTTTTTTGTGTGTGTAGCTGGCAAGTGGCAACAAGCATCAATAATTCATGGATGATTTGTGTCATCTATACTACATTTAAACAAATCATGGAGAATCTTGCAACAGGACAAACTGAAATTAAAACTTGTCAGTTTTCCAAGAACCAAACGCATGGATGGAGATTGTATAGGGCAAAAATAGACCAGACACGTGGTCAAATTAATTGAAGATACGTAATAGTGGCGGAGTAAGAAATTTTATTAAGAATATTCAAGAATAATAATGTGCAACTGTTAAAATAAAACAAAAAAATATTGTGTTATTTGAGGTTCAAACTTAAAACTCCATTCAAATGGACACTCATTAGTACCACTGCATCAAAGATATAGCTTTTGTCAAGAATATTCAACTTTAAATATATATCCTTTAAATGTAGAATTTGATTCAAAAGCTCAAAGGAAGAGTCAGCAAATAACATCAATCGCTATAAACTTATTTCAGACAATATCATCTGTTAAACTTAATTAATTGTTCATTCAATATAAATTAAGAAGGAATGAGTATTTTTTAGCGTTAAAACTCTGATATTCACTTATGTAAAAGGAGTTTGACTTTCATGTTGAAGGGCATCTAATTTTTTTGTTTAGCAATCGATTCATATGTTATTAACAAAGTTATAAAGTTATTTATTTACTTTCTCATCTATCAAATTCTTGTGTTGTCATTGATTATGAAGTCATTCTGAAATCATTTTCATTGAGAATATTTTCAGAATTAGGTTACCTACATTTTATTCATTAATTTATTTAATTGCTTTTATTTTATTTGTCATATCATTATTTATCATTTATTATATGATTATTTTCATCAATCCAATCTGCATACTTTAATCACGTTGTAAATTCATTTTTACATATTTTAAAAGTAAACTGAGATATTGCTGAGTTTAATTATTTTGCTACATCTACAAAATTTAATTTCTTGCAACATATTAGTTCACATAGATGCGTGATCCGTTTCACGTAATGCTCACAAAATAAGTAATTCATTTTTTGCATTACTTTCTTGATTTATCCTCAAATTTTAAATTGCTTGTTCAGTTAAATATTATCATATAGATTTGAATACAAAAGTAACTTTTAATAAGTTTTGCTCCTTAATCTTAGGGGAGATGGGAATTTCTAGTTTTTCTGTTATTGTCTAATTTTATTTTCGGTCTTTGTATTTTTTTTTACTATACACATCTAAATTTAAGATAACTAAACTGAATGATTTTAGTCTAATTACTAATGGAAGTTAACTTTGTAAACAGACAACTATTTCTGCAAAGGGCAATTTTGGTACTTTAGCAAAAATACTTAATAAAAGACCTAATTGTACAAAATATACGAAGTATTTTTCTTGCCAATATGTAAGTTCTCTATTAAGTTAATTAGACTAGAACTTTAATATTGATTACCGGAGAAAAAGATAAAATTTTGATGTGACAAATCAAGGGATTAATATACATACTATATAAATATACATTATAACTTTTCAGAAAGTGTTCATGTGATTATATTAATATATCATGTACGGCTATTACTTAATCTATATAAAATTAAAGTTACATTATATTAGTCTTCCAATTAATACTAGATTGATAACAAAACAATATCAAAAAACTATAAAAAGTAAAATTACACTAGTATATATTATAATCATACAAGTTACAGCTACATTGTCTTTGTATTTGGTACGATTTATGAAAACTATACAATTAAATATATTTTTTCTTCACAATAGATAAAAGTGAATCTTATGGTAAACACAATTAAATTGAAAAGTAATCATATAAAATCATTCAAGACAAGTTGACAATTCCTTGTTTAAGGACTTTAGTTGCAGAATGACTTAATAATTCAAAAAAAAATGAACTTGCAAAATCGATTACATTTCGTTGTTGAATTTTTATGTGATTTTACATTTTCTATATTAGTGATATTTATTATAATGACACTAAATATCCTATTTTTTTCATCACAGATAAAGATTTAAAAATGTACACTTTGACATTCTACTAGGGTCAGTGGGTGTTTGAATCGGAGATGAACTACGTTGGTGAACAAATAGTCTAATATGACTATTGTAAGGGAGGAGAAAACTTTTCATTCAAATGAAATAAATACATGAAAAAGTTGAAACTCGATGATATTAAAGTGAGATTTTGATTAAAGCTTGAGCCTCATTTGAAACAAGTATAAGACTTTTGTCAACTATATGTAGAAATATCACGTCTAGGATTAGAGAAATCAAGGATTGTATTGATGATTAATATTGTTGAGTACATACTCCTTATATAGGGAGAGAATTGTAGAGACTTAAGTTAACTATACTTAGAGTCCTACTACAATACATATTACTACTATAATAATAATAATGTAATTATAAATAATGTAATCCTAGTCATGATATAATTTTAGTCATAATCTAATCCTAATCGTAATCTAATCCTAGATGTAATATAATCCTAATTAATATAAGTAGTCTAATCCTAGTGCGACTCTAATTCTACAGCAATGATGTAAATTCGTCAGTCAGCTTCGTTGGACCTGTTCCTTTGACATGTTCCAATCATCAGCTTCCTTCTTCATCAACACTTGTTGTAGACACGTCAGTCAGCTTCATTGGACCTGTTCTTCTGACATGTTCCAATCGTCAGCTTTCTTCTTCTTCAACACTTCCCCTCAAGCTAATGAATGAGTAGAAGAACGGTTACCCCTAGCTTGCTTCGAATATCCAGCAAAAAAAACTTTGAATACCCAGCAAAAACTTGTTTTGTCAATGCTTCGGAATGAATGTGATGTTTAGTCGTTGCTTGTGATAGTTCATCTGCAGATTGATACGAGTAGTTCCACCAGTAAAAACACTTAAGAGCAGTATGATTATTCCTACCACATATTTGACATGACTCAATATTATTCTTTTCCTTATTTTCACTTTGGAAACTTTTATTGTTCGGAGAACCTGGTCCATATTGAATGTTCTGAAAACATGTTCCCTGTCCAGCAAGCTTGCAACTTGTTTCTCTGGAGTTGATGTTATTGTTTCCTCTTCCCCTGCCTCTTTGAGCAGATAATACCATGTTATGGTTTTGTTGTGGTACCTCTTCTTCATCTTCCCTTATATCAAAACCCGTGAGAGCATTAACAAATAGATTAAGGGTGGGATATGGTGCCTTACCTAAACCTCTAGCAAAATTAATTACTTTTGTTGCTTGAATATAAGCTTTTTCCAAGCATTCCCACATCTCATTGGCAGTTGAGTAGCCCACAATTAGGTACATGCTTTCTTCGGTCAAGGGGCTTGAGATCCAACTCCTTAACAACACATCTTTCTCCTTCCAATCATCAATGATACCACTATCTTTTGCATCTTTCTTAACCGCTACAACTTTCCTAGCAGTCTGTCCAGTGGAACAACTACTTTTACTTGGTTCATAGATGAGATACATTAGTTTCATCACCTTAATCAATTGAGATATTTGTGTCCTCTCTATGAGGTAGTTTGTTGGCTTTAGTTTAATGGAGCAAGCGGCAATGAGTTGGTGAAGTGAGGAGGTCGACATAGTTTTGGTAGAAGTGGTCATTGCAACATGTGGTTTTTTTTTTAATCAATACTCAGAGTGCGGAAAAGTTTTAATCTTTGATACCATGTAGAAATCTCACGTCTAGGATTAGAGAAATCAAGGATTGTATTGATGATTAATATTGTTGAGTACATACTTCTTATATAGGGAGAGAATATTGTAGAGTCCTAAGTTAACTATACTTAGAGTCCTACTACAATACATATTACTACTATAATAATAATAATAATGCAATTATAAATAATCTAATTCTAGTCATGATATAATTCTAGTCATAATCTAATCCTAATCGTAATCTAATCCTAGACGTAATATAATCCTAATTAATATAAGTAGTCTAATCCTAGTGCGACTCTAATTCTACAGCAGTGTTGTAAACTCGTCAGTCAACTTCGTTGGACCTGTTCCTTTGACATGTTCCAATCGTCAGCTTTCTTCTTCATCAACACTTGATGTAGACACGTCAGTTAGTTTCGTTGGACTTGTTCCTTTGACATGTTCCAATCACCAGCTTCCTTCTTCTGTAACACTATATATATATATATATATATAACTTGTATATCAAATGCCTAACAGAAGAAAGTGATGCCACAAGTGAAGAATGTGAATCTTTCCATGACTCTGATTATTCCTTGGAAGAAGACGACATGATTTTTGATAAAATTGTTGACTCTACCGCAAAATAGATTGTTGTTACTGGAAAAAAAATCAATAATAATCAATTAAAAGAAAAAACTACTGAATTTAATGTTGCCTCCAACATGACTTGTAAGATTTTCAGTGACAGTCAAGTAGATGGTCGTGATGCGTTAGATGATAAGGCAATGATCGTTTGCTTATGTATTTGTATATCTTGCGAGCGAGATTGTGAGAGGTAGGAGAGAGACGAGCGAGAGAGGGAAGAGAGTGGAGAGAGATGAATTGTATATGTATATCTGAAGAATTATATATGTATATCTGACGAATTGTATATGTATATCTGTCAGATAATTGTATATATGTAACTAGTATACATATGTATTTGTATATCTGGCAAGTAGAATTGGAAGAGGAAGAGAGAGGCTAGCGAGATTGGGAGAGGGAGGAGAGAAGACAAATAGTGGAGAGAGGTGAATTGTATTAGTATATCTTTCATATTATTGTATATGTATATGTATAATTTGTATTTGTATATGTATAAAAGAAAGAGGAGAGAGAGAGGGGAAAAGAGCAGAGAGGCACACGTAATTATAGCTAAAATTAAAATGTGAGTGATAATTAATGAAAACTATAGCTATATTAGTTTAATTATATATTTATTTATTCCATGTAAAATTTCCCCTTCTTTTAAACCAAATGAAAAAAATTTACCCTACACACTCTGTTTGGATCATTGTTACCCATTGTATTGTATTGTATCGTTACTATACCTACAATGTTTGTTTTGATTGTTACTTAAAATGTATTATATTGTATTGTTAAATTTCATTGTTACGTAGTAATGAAAACCCCTATTTTATGGAACAACCGATTTGGTGTGTTCCCATTATTACTTAATTTCTTTTTCCAATTATATCTTTATATAATATTTCAAAATATTATTTTACCTTTTACCTTATATTATTTAATTCTAGTCAAACCTCTTACCCTAGAATAATTAAGGATAATTTAGTAAATTTATAAATTACAGTACAATACAATATAATCAAATCAAACAATTAAAATATTATTAAACAACAATAAACAATACACCCTAACCAAACATTGTATCTACATACAGTACAATACAATAGAACATTATGAAATAATGGATAACAATGATCCAAACAGAGTGTAAATAATATGGAGGTGTAGCCTTTCAAAACTGAACCCGAAAAAGATTATCTAAAATATTAATGAATCTAAAGAGATCAAATATATTTTAGTTATAAAAGTATCACGTGGACAGAAAACTCCACATGCCAGCCACGTGTATGTCATTTTTATAGGATGAGATCCTCCATGAAGTAAGCACGAGAAATGACCCAAAATAGTCCCTTATTTTTTAATGAAGACTTTAATTCACCCCTGAGTTTTCGTATGGAGAAGTTATATAGTCTCTCATGTTTATGATATTGGTGCACTTTTAGTTCTCCTCTAAATTTTACCTATTTTTAACATTAATTTTATTAATAATTTTTAGAGAGAAGGCCCAAAATAGTCCCTCATCTTTGGGTTAAGACTCAAAGTCATTCTTTAGTTTTCATATAGAGCACTAATAATCCCTCATGTTTGCAATATTGGTGCACTTTTGGTCCTCCCCTAAATTTTTGCTTATTTTTTAACATTAATTTTGTTCATAATTTTATTTAAGGAATTTCTCATCGTCTTTTTATACATTTAGTAGAAATAATAACTTTATGTGAGAGAAGGTGAGAAGAAGAATATCTTGTTTTGTTCGATATAAATATTACTGTAGCTAAACTAAGAACATTTTAACATATGACATTGCAAGAAAAGAAAATTTTGTACTATTGCATGTGAAATCGTCGTGATGAATCTCTTGACTTTACCTGCAATACGATTTCTACTAAACAAAACAAGGTGTTTTTCTTCTCACAATCTCTCACATGGAGTTATTATTTCTACTAAATATATAAAATGACGATTAAACATTCCATACATAAATTATGAATAAAATCAGTGTTAAAAAATAGGCAAAATTTTGAAGGAGGACCAAAAGTGCACCAATATTGCAAACATGAGGGACTATTAATGCTCCATGTGAAAACTCAAGGATGACTTTGAGTCTTAATCCAAATATGAGGGACTATTTTGGGCTTTTTCTCACAATTTTTACATTCAGTAGAAATAATAACTCCATGTGAGAGAAACATAAAATTATGGATAAAATCAATATTAGAAAATAGGCAAAAGTTTGATGGATAACCAAAAGTGCACCAATATTATAAACATAAGGAAATATTACTGCTCTTTTTGAAAACTCAAAAATAAGGAACTATTTTGGGCTTTTTCTCAAGTAAAAACCATCAGATAGTATAAGGTTAACAAAGACTACATATAGTTGAGATGTGCAATTGTTAACTTATGCCAAATCTAGAGTGATATTTAGGTATTATATATTTAACAATTTATTTAAAACATCTAACCAAAAGAAAAGGACTATTTAGTTTAAAAGGGTAGATATGTGATTTTATTGGCTTAGCTCATTAAGTAAAAATAATTCTGTTCCGGAATCTATGTCAGTCCATTGCTTCTCTCTATTGATTATTATTTGAACAATTACATAACAATTAACAAGTTATATTTCATTCATATATTTTTCCTTGCAATTTTAATTTTAGTCTATTTCTCAATCTCAAATTCATATTCAAATTTCTTGTTGGTTCATACAAAGTCATTTGTTTCATTTCTCAAGCAATTTTCTTGATTATAGATCACAATATTGAGACATTGAAAGATTGATTCAAATTGGAAAAAAAATATTAATCGTATTTTAAAGAAATACTATGAATTCATCATCGACAGGATTGGAATGGACAGAATGGCTACAAGGATGGAGTCGTTTAACATATGAGACACTTTTTCAGAAATTCCATGCTAAACATTTACAAGACCCTTTGCCTTTGCCTCCTCTCAATGGCCTAAATTGCATTGTCACAGGAGCCACTAGTGGCATTGGACTTGAAATTGCTAAACAATTGGTTGAGTCAGGTGCACATCTTGTTATGGCTGTAAGAAACACAAATCTTGCTCATCAACTCATTCAGAAATGGCGAACAAATGAAACTGTATCGAGGCCCTTAAGCATCGATGTTATAGAGCTTGATCTCTTTTATCTCGAATCAGTTGTAAAGTTTGCACAAGAATGGAATTCGAGATCAAAACCCCTACATGTTCTCATCAATAATGCTGGAATCTATTCTATAGGACAACCACAAAAATTTACCAAAGATGGATATGAAACACATATACAAGTGAACCATCTTGCCCCTGCATTGCTATCTGTTCTGCTTTTGCCTTCTTTGAAAAGAGGCGCTCCGAGCAGAATTATCAATATGAATTCCCTTATGCATGTAATTGGCGTTGTTGATCCTCAAGACATGAATTTCTTAAACAAGAAGAATAAGTTCACAAGTAGAAAGGCATACTCGAGTAGCAAATTGGCACACAGTATACTTCAAAAATTTCTAATTAATACTAATATTCATGTAATGTGTGTAGAGCCAGGAGCTGTACGCACAAATGTTACGAGGGATCTTCCAAGAATTCTGAACATTCTTTATCAGAAAATGTTCTGTTTCATGTTTGATGCTCGACAGGGTTCAAAAAGTGCACTTTTTGCAGCTACTGATGCTGATATCTTGGATTATTGTGGTGACTTGAAAGCACAAGGGTGTAATGTTTGTGCCTTCATTGGTTGCCATTGTAGAATTAGTGAACCTAGCAAAGAAGCATATAATGAGAGAACTTCTTTTGAAATATGGAATAAGACGATGGAAATGGTTGGTCTTCCTGCAGGTGGTGTTGACGTGATTCTTCAAGGTGAAGAAATTCATTGCCGCTATGGGGCTAATAATGATCGTTAAGCCTGGCCTATAAAAAAGTTTTGTATTGGTAGTATAATTTTTCGTTGAAAGAGATTCAATTGAATTCACTTATCGAAGATCTATAGTGATTATTTTGAGATGTAGCTTTATGTACATTAGGTTTTCATATTGATTGACAATACTAAGACATGTATATACGTTTGGTAGTAATATTATATAGTATGATTTAAAAAAATTTAATTGAAGCATACTTGAGTAGCAGAGAAGGTTAAACTCAAACTCAATTAATTTTGGGAACTCTATATCAAATAATCGAGTTACATACTTAAACTATCATCAAATGCTTATTGAAACACACCCTACTCTATCACCGATGTCTACTATGTACTGATCAGAAGTGACAAGTACTCTAACATCACAACTTATGTCTCTAATGAAACATAAAATTCAAAGTTAGCATAAGATTCTATCATACAGCAGTCAACCACATCTATTTCTTCTTCTTGTACTAATTTTGAACATGAGATGTGAGTTAAAGCTATACAAATATAATAACGCCGTTATTGGTTCCTAAGATTACAATCATGGACTTCATTACATTAAAAACATCAACTGAAATATTACTACAAGGCTAGTCAAATCATACAAGTAAATTGCATGTAATCGACAACATGAACAAATCCAATTTCACCACAGTTTCCTGATATTTCTTGCACAATGTTACGAGAACAGATTATAAACGAATTGGTTCATTCATAGGGATCCAAAAGACCTATAAAGTTCAAGAAGCCATTCATAACCAGAATCATAAATGACTACAAACTGAAATTTATAAAAATCTGGTTTTTTAACCATCAAAAATGTTCCATGTCACAACCAAAAACAAGCTAAACCTCTCTAATTCAACGCATTTCACTTAGTGAGACTTCACATATTCCTGAACAATGTGGAGTCCTTCAGTTTCCTCTCCAAAGTCCTGAAAACCAATTTACAAAAAGATTTAGATATTGATAAACGAATTCACACCCAACAATAATAGGTTCTTCTCATTTTTTACCTTTACAACGACACAGCCGCATCCGACAACCTTCCTTGCTTTGCCTTCAGAATCAATCTTGCACAGCTGCAAAAGTGAGGAGAGAAAATTAGTTCAGCATATACCTTCCAAAACTCAAACAAAGAGACTTTATCTATGGATGAATTGTTGAAATAGAAGAGGTAAACAACTGCTCTTGTTTAAACTTTCATCAGAAACAATAGCTTGTTACTTACACCAGCCCATTCACCAAGTGTCTTGGCATTAGGAACAGTGATCAGGCTAACATTGTGATCACCACATAGACCTTTGACCAATTTCACATAGTCTGGTTGGTCGCAGTCCTCTGCCAATACGCAAAGTTGGGCAGCATGCTTCTCAATAACCTTAGCAGCCTCGTGAAGACCTTTAGCTAAACCACCATGAGCCCGTGATTTCCTGAGGACAAGTTGCAATGCTGTCATGATATCCATGGGCTCCCCAAGAGCGGGAGCTGGAGCTGGAGTCTCAGCAGCAACAGGCTCTTCACTGCATTACAATAAATCAAGGAATAAATAAAACGACAAGAGAAATGTCATCAAGCAAGGATGTTTAAAAAGTGACAATCAAAATTGTGAAAACGAGACAAGATCAGTAGGAGTAGAGGCAGTATGAATCTAAATCAACTCACAGTATGCAACCCATGGCAGCCAAAGCAAAAGAAACCAAAGAAGAACGCAACATCTTTATAAAAGGAGAGCTGATGTGACATGCTCATGCCAACCAATATGAAATTACCAAGCTTAAGAGGACAAATATAATGTAATTTTTCAACAAACATTCACCTAACATGGATCATAGTAACATATAAATTCCAGGTAAAGAAGTTATTTTCACGACAGTGAACATCAGTTAATGCTGTTAAAACACATAGAAGTAATACTATAACTACTTACCCAGACATTTTCTCTTCTTGAATCTAGTTACCAGATACAAACCAAACCTGCCATAAACCATCAAAAGTACAGTCAAAAACTGAAAACACAAGCATCAAAAAAGTCTGAAAAAACAACCAATCTTGAAAATATGCATCATGTAGTTAAAAAGGATTAGAGTTGTGTGAGCACCAATAGGACTCCTCCGTTCAAGATCCATTCTAAGTAATGATCTAAAGCAAATAAGAGCTTATGTAGGATCATTATACAAAATGAAAATCCCAACCAAACACAGGACGATGAGTAATGCCAAATGAGTACTAAGATTGTTTTTGTACATATTCAATTTGACTTTAAACCTTCATTTTATAAGCGCGACTTGCCTGCTGATAAGCCTTAATTACTCCACCGAGTACATACTAGTACTACTACCTAACAGTAGATACATGACAGAGGCAATCACTATTTCTACTGGGATCTGAACCTAAGTGAAGTTGTTGTTTCCACAGGCGGTTCTAGCTCCAAATACGAGTTCAGTCAAATCCAATAACTTTGTATTAAGAAATCTATCAAATATGTACAAATATTAAGTTCACAATCCAATTATTAATAATTGAAATCATTCGTATAAAATTCAAAACCGATAAGATTCAACAGATAAACCCTGGAATTGCATCCACATTGAAATGACTGCATAACATCTGGCCCTTGAATCCATCTTTTCGGATGTGTACAAATACAGATATACAAAACAAAAATTAATATGCAGATGCACAATACAACATAAAGATTCATGGATACAAAGATTAAGTGAAGAATGACTTACAGAAAGAGCGAAGAGACGATGCGAGAGCAGTATGAAGGGAGTTGAGATAGTGAGAAGCTTGCGATATTATATTGTAGGCATCAAAAAATCTAAAACCCTAACACTACTCCAAGCCCAAATTCATCTTTATGGACCATGGCCCATGGCCCATACCTCTCTATCTCATGGATCTAGAGGACAAATTTGTTTTTTGTTAGTATTTAATTTAGAGGATTTTACGTAATAGAAAAAAAAACATTATGTATTTGTAGCATAAAAATTGATATATAAAAATAGCTTTAAGTAAAATTCTTAACTTTTTATAACTAATAAAGAAATGTAACCCTTTTATTTGTATTTAGAGTCAGCTACATGAAAGTTTCTTCGATCAATCGTCACTCGATAACTCAAAGCTAATTGGTACAACCTCATTTTTCGCCAACTAACCTATGTATAATTTTCTTCTTTATGAGTAGTAATACGCAAACCTCCAACACCTCCTCATTGATCATTAACAACCTTATAATCTTTCCTATCTTCTCAAGAATTCATGTCATGTTTATGATATCTTTTGATATTTTTCAATGTAATCATATAATAAAGGTATTAAAAGAATGATGTTATACACATTTGAAAGAAAGAATAAAATGGTATTTTATATTGTTCTCTTGTTCTATATTATTTCTCAAAATTAATATATGTACTAAATGATGAAATAAAGAATGGAAATGATCAAAAGTTAGTAACGAATGTGATGTAATTAATTGAAATTAAAATTATGAATTTCCGATTTTTTTACACATACGAGGGAAAATAAGAGTAAAAAAATAATAAAAAAAAAATATATATATATATATAAACTTAAAGTTCTTCAATTTCTCTTTTAAATTTAAAACACATCCATTAATTATTCTCTAGCAAGACCCAAAATTTTCAAGCTGATGTCATTGATAGCCAAGACTTCCATTTTTAGGCAAAACGTTTAAATTTCGAAGAAATAGTCGCGAGTATAACTTAGCTGATACAAAAAAAAATGGAGATATTAAAGTTAAAAATAGAATATTCAATCGTTTTTGACCATCTTGATTTGACAATATTTATATGTTACTAGTCATATTAGCTCCACTTTTTTTCTTTTTGGAAATGCATTTCATGAAGCATTCCAAAATTTAATTAGATTATTTATTCTTTTTAACTCAAGAAGGAAGATGACTTATATTTATAGAACTATTTTAATTCTAATCTTTGTTTATTGAAGAATGATATAGTTAAATTTATAATGAGATTAAAAATGTGTGTCACGATTTATTTCGTTAAATTTGATTATAAACAGTTAAAGATATTCATGTACAAGTTAAATAAAAACATTTAGAAAGATAAAGCGAGTAAAAAGAATCAAAATAAGTGATATAGCTTTGACAATTAGATCCGGTGATGTTTAAGTGTTCATGGTCCGATCGAAAATTGTTTAGTAAAACTTGAGAGCCAAGTCTTAGTGAAATATGAAAAGCTTGGAGCACAAAAATATCAATATATTGCTTTTTGTATTGTTTAGAGTCTCACGATTTACAATTATGTTAAAGACTATTAATTATACGTAACCAAAAAAAAAAAAAAAAGGTGATACTTCAAGAAATAGTAAAATTCCACTCGAGTCCTTAAGTACTATGTCCAATGACCATATTGCACATGGAAATATTGTTAAGTGTGTTAGCTAATATTTCTCTGTTGTTGGCAGGATAAGATACAAACATATCTAGTGTATCTATTCTTTTGTTCTTTTATCATGTTATCGGGAGACGAATCCTCTATTTTCATACTATGAATTTCAAAAAATTAAAATCGATGACGATCATTTTGTGATCTCAATAACAAGTATAGATTAAATTTCACCAAGCACCATCTCCAAAATCGATAATTTCCCCAAAACAGTTTCCACGACCATCCTTTACTAGTGCCATATGTTCACCCTTCAAATACTATTTTTCTCCAATCTAGCGACTAATATTTTGCAAAATTTCTCTAACATAGAAAAATAATATTAGATGGAATAACAAAAATTATACTCCTACCGATGATAGAATTCATCAGAGAAGTCTTTCAAAAAAGTTTTTCTAAAGATAAAATACTCAAAAAGTAGTTCTGAAAATCATAAATAGCAAACTTGGTTCTCAGTTATATTTTTTCTTAAACTACTGGGCATTTGGTACAAAAAATTAATAATAAAATCAATTATCTTCTTAATTTATTTTTATTTATTTAGTATTGATTTGACACAATTTTAAAGAAATTTTTATAGTAGTAATAAATATAACATAATTTTATAATATCACCTTTTAAATATAATAAATTCAAAAATAATCAAAGTTAATAATAAAGACAAATTAGCAATTAAATTGTCTTTTGATTTTCCAAAGTAGACAAATAAAAATATTTTTTTATTTTTTTTAAATAGTAGACATGTAAAAATAGGTAGAGACATTTTATCAAATTGTTCTCACTCCGTATTATATTAGCTGTCAATATTACCAACAAAAAAAAGACTATCTCAAATTACTTGTCACTGTACAAAACTAAAATATAGTTAATTATTTCCTTCGTCGCAATTTATGTGTTGTTATTTCCTTATTAGTCGGTTTATAAAAAATATCACTTTTTTTTTACTTGACAACCATGGCATCATCCTTATTTTACATTTTTTGGCCCTACTTAGCATTTTATTGTTAAAGTGTTTTCTTTTGAACGTGGGTTCACACCTTTCTTGGTTTTATTTGTCAGGTTGCTGGTGTAGATCTCGCCTTGTTAGTTCCATCTGCTAGTGAAAATGTTAGTTCAATATGCTTGTGAAAACGTTATTCTGTTTCAATTTATGTGACACATTTCATTTTTTGAGAGTCAAATAGTTTAAGTTTGACTTAGAATTTGATATGAAATCTTCAATTTTTTAAAATGAAATTTATATGTTTGTAAATTACGTAAAAAGTACTATAAGTTATAATAATTAAACATCTAAAATATTTATAACATATATAAAAAATTTATGGTAAAAATTTGACTTACTTAAATCTCAAAATTCGAATTATGTCACATAGACGGAGAAACTATTAGTCTAATCATGGTAAGAGGTGGCTAAAAACATTTGTATCACTTTCTTAATTGTTTGCAACATCGTCATATATATATGCAACCTTTTTGAATAACCTTCTAAAAGGGAATGTAATATCTTATAGCTTGTCATTTCATCTTTTTCTGTTACTTGTTGTAGTATCTTTGTTCATGGGATGCTCGTAAGAGGTCAAGCGAAGCTAGAATTAGGAATTTGGGGTTCTAAAAAGAGATTTTTTTTGTTGATAATGAGGTCTGAACCCACAATAGTAGCATGAAAAGCATTTTCAGTGCCCTTCCTTACCACTGAGATATCAATCAATTTTGTTGGGGGATTCACAAGTTAATATACATATGTATTTATTAAATTTTCTAATAAAAACAGAGAGTCTACGAAAAAGCTAGTGGATTCGTTCAAACCCACGAACCCCCACCTAGCTCCGCATTTGCTTCCATGTGAACAACTCCTTCTTTTTTTAACTTAATGTACATACCTCAATATATGTCTCTCTATTAAATTAGATGATATCATTTGTGATGTGGCAGAGTTGGTTTTACGTACCTCCTTCACTACGCATCATGGCTGCTTTTGCTAAGACTCCTCCTTCTGGTTTGTACTGTCTTATATATTACTAGTAAGGAAACTTGGGTTTTATCATTATAGGTTGCTCCAAGCTTAGGAACATTGGAGAGGAAGGATTCCAACGCAAAAAAGATCAAAACCCTTGGATTTCAGGCCTGCTTCTATCGGGATTCACCCCAACATAAGCAAAAGTTCGTGTTCAAACTTGACCAACAATCATATAACGTCCAAGTAGGCTAGGCTTAACTAAGTAGTTAGACATGTCTCTGAACACATAATACATAGTGTAGAGTGATGTAATATTTCGTGCATAGGCCTTTAGACACGACATCAGGATGCAGGTTAACTGTATTTAATATTATTGTTTAGGGTGGTATAGTACGTGGTTAGTAATGTTGGTCTTATGATAGTAATTTATCCATAGGCCTTCAAACACGGAGTCCATGCTTTGACATTACTATACACATTGTACAGATCATCCTGCAGGCCATTCAAAATATAATTTTTACACAAAAAATCAGAATGTGTGCATGTTTCTGTTACCAAGAATCGTTCTTCAGGCTGAGTTTCATCCGACATAACAGGAACGTTCTTATTAATGAACCTCTGCAGACTCAACGTAGTCAAATAGAAGAACATCTTTTGCTGCCATCTCTTGAAGTCGACTCCAGAAAACTTTGCAGGTTTCTCAGCCGGTGCTAGGGCAGCAGTTGAACGATTGTGTGCAACCGAAGTTGTTGCAGCACTTACTGTTCCAGCATTTACTTGACTTGAATTAGTCATTTTTCTGTCACAAATGGCAGACAATTTTAGTATGTGAAATACTAACAGTAAAGAATAAATCTTTACACAGACTATTTCTGATTTAACGATAAAGTTTTTATGTTATTTTAATCGTTAATCGAATGAATTTTAAAAATTCAAACAGAGTAGAAAATCATAAGGTTTTAATCTCCAGAAACCTCAAATACATAAACTATTAAATTTCTTAAGATTGTTATCTCATGTATTCAGGTTAGTAAAAAATACAGAAACAGAAAAAAGATGAAATAGACAGAATGATTTTTAATCCGAGTCTACAGAAATCACTGTGTTTCCTTAAGAAATTTAATCCCCTCACTGTACCCGAGGTTGCATATTAATTCCTCCCAAGATAAAACGGATTAATCTGTTAGAGAAGTAGCGGTACCTCAAACTTCAATAACTTCAGCGAACGCAAGAACATCAACAAGAGTACACACAGACTCAATCGATCGACAATTTTGTTTATGTAAAAATGTATGCAGTGAGAAAAAAATTTCAGTGTTTGAAAAAACGAAAAAGATCTCTTATTTATAGTCGTTTGCAGCAAGGAACGCGTCTGTTCAGAAAAATCTGTTCAAACCCATTTTTTCCAGAACATTGTGTCCTTTGGGAAAAATAACGACTTTTCAGAAAGATTACCATTTTGGAAAAAGTAACAACTTTTCCATGTGAATTTCAAATAAATTCCGTTGCGCCAAATTAATTCTGTTATTTAACTAACATTCTGAATTAATTTATAAGAGAAAGGAAATGAATTAGCAAGATTGATTAATAAATTTTGTCTAAAAATATTATCAATCAATCATTTGCCAAATCCAAATCCAAATCCAAAGCCAAGGCCGAGCGAGCGAGCGACAACGGCGCGAGGGGGCACCTTCTTCTTAACCCTTTAAGAACTAAAGGAAGTGTTTCCTAATATAAGGACAACAATTTCCTTTCTTCTACCAATATGGTAAAAATGACCTTTCATTTGCACTTTTGCAATGACTTTTCATTTTCC
>JAJOOO010008524.1:0-18339 GCA_029582685.1 Solanum piurae | reverse complement strand
AACGAAAATATATGTATATATACAATTTTCTCTCGCTTTATACAAACACAAACGCACTTTATACACTTGTGTTTGTATAAAAAATGAGAGAGGCGAGGGAGAGAACGAGAGTGGCGAGCGAGATTCACCAGGAGAGAAGTGAAATAGCAACAGTTTGCTATGAGGTACAATTAAATCAAACTATATTTATAGCATTTAATTTGAATTAATAGTTTGCTATTATATACAATTTTCCCTAAAAAGTTTGTCAATTCTTGTCAAAAGTTTTTAAGGTCTTTCTGTCCTCACAATGCATATCAAATTTGAATTTTATCTTCAAGAGATGGTAGTATAGATCTTTATGAATTTTTTTTACTGTACCTTCAATAATTTCAGTAGATAAAACTTGTGTGAATACTCAATTAACGTGTGTTATTTAGTCTGTACTAACAAATACTTATAACAATAACTTTTCAGAAACATAAACAACAAAGTTTAAAACATGTACTCAAAAACAACAATTAATAACATAAGCATAAATTAATGGCTGTAAAAAAACATACCAGGATGTGTAACAATAGGATGAAATAGAAAGAAAAAAATTGTACATGAATATTTAATTGTGCAGAAGAAGAAGAAGTTCAGAATTTTTGTTGTTTTAAAATGAGAGGAAACCCCTCTATTTATAGCAAGACAACAAAGAGTAGTGTGAACACATATTTATTGTGCCTTATCGGAAAAGTCACAACTCTTTGAAAAAGTTACAACCATTCGGAAAGGTCACAATCTTTCATAAAAGTCACAAATTTTCATAAAAGTTGCAACTCTTCATAAAAGTCACAATTTTTCATAAAAGTCGCAACTCTTCATAAAAGTCACAACTCTTCATTAAAGTCATAACTTTTCATAAAAGTCACAACTTTTCATGAAAGGGGAAGACTAGTTTTGGAAATAAATAAATTAAAAGTGAATTCTGGTTTATGATGGCATCACGTAGGCGGGCCTAAGGTTCTATTTTATATATATGATAGTTGGTCAATAATACTTTTCGTTTCATAAATCAATGTATAAATTACTATAATATTATTCTTCCTATTACACACTTGATAGTTAATTAGTCTTGAATATATTTGACCAACTTAGAAAAATTAATAAGTAATTAATGTTCATTGTAATTACTTCGTACATTGATAAATTACTCTCACCATTGCACTACCCTTTAAAGCTAATTTTGAAAAAGAAATCTCAATAAACAAATTAAAAAGAAAAGATGATTTTTTTTTTAAAAAAAAAATAGTGTTGAAAGTTGAAGCCTTGACAAATTTTATCAAAGAATATGACACTTCAAAAGGTGTAAAAATAGAAGACTCAACCAAAATATGTGAAGGCCAATTTGAGAAAAATCAAGATCTAAATAAAGGAGTTCTACGCAGTCTTGACTCGGAATAAATTTTCAAGGATGAAAAATTACAACACACATTTAATACTATGCTAATAAAATTACTCCCAAAATTTTATTAAATCCGTATTTGTCACGACCCAAAATCACATTAGGTCGTGAGGGCACCTACCATCTCCATAAGTGAACCCCATTTCTTTATTAACCATTCAACAATTTAAATAATGCGGCTTGACCACACCAGTGTCTACACGACCAAATAGTAAAACATGCAATTGATAGATACTGAAACTGAAATAACTGAATTTAAGGTCAAAGCAATATTCTAAAAATCAAAACATACGCTTAAATCATAATTTTTGAGGAGGTCATAAAAATCATTAAAGAAAACATAGTCTTTTGTAAGATATTTACCATTAACCGACATAGATCATGTGAGTTATAACATGAAATGCGGTTTCTTTTCCACACCAAAAGGAGATTGTCGTATTTGTCAAGGTAAGGACAGCCATACATATAAGCTTAGGTGGATCCACTAGCTATGTCTTTCTAAGACAAATCCTACGGGGTACGTAGTTAGGGACAAATGAATTGCTTTTGAAGATCAAACCTCTACTAGAAGTAGGGCCTCCATTTCAAAGTCATTTCCGTGCTAAGTAAAATTTCAACGGAATGGACAAAGTTATAGTCATATCATAGTCAAAATACTTGGAAAGACAACAATTAAGACTACTAATCCAATCATAAGTTCATATTAGAATTGCTCATTTAAAAATCACGATTTCATAACTTCACTCATTACTACACTTACCTATCTAAGCATCTAAATCATGATTCCTTTCAAATACGAGAAAATCTTTCACAAATTATTGACACTTTATCTTTAAAACATCATTTAGTCATAAATCATCACTTTCTTAAAACATGCATAGATTCATAATCATAATTCATGAGTTCATAAGCATATTTTATATTCATAAAATAAGCATAAACATGGGTTCATGTGAAATTAATGAAAATTCTGTAATTAAGTTAAATCATGTATAATAAGTTTGAATATAAGTAATTGAATCACAATAATTCGAACCCATGGAGAGTAGCATAAAACCCAAGATTTTAAAATTGAAATCTAGCATATTTATCATTTATTGAAAAGTTAACTTCAAAAAACATTAAATAAGAATAGAATTGTAAACTTAGTTTCTTAATGCAAGTTAAATCTAAAAAGGTGATACATAAAAAGGAATCACGGAGGGGAGGGGGGATATTAGGATTTTTTAATAGGTACTAGTAACTAATTTCAGCTCGACAGTAAGATTGTCTATGTAGTACAAAAAAATCACATTTCCTAATATTATTTTGTCTATTTTTATTTGTCTATTATATTAAGAAAAAAATTAATATAAATCTCACTAATTTAGGACTTAATTAGGGATTAGGGTCTGAAAAATACCCTAACTTTGGTCGAATTTGCTGTTGCGATACTAAACTTTCATGAGGACCTATTACCTCCCTAGACTATCTAATAGTGTATTTTTTATTCCCTAAACTATTTAATAGTGTATTTTAAAGGTATATATGTGCCCGCGTGGACACATTACTATTTATAATTTTGCATTATTTTTTATGTCCACGTGGGCAAATATATATGTTTAAAATACGGTATTAAATAGTCTAGGGATGTAATAGGTCCTCATGAAAGTTTAGTACCGCAACATCAAATTCGACCAAAGTTGGGGTATTTTTCAGACCCTTATCCCATTTAATTATATATCTCTATTTTAGTTTACCACATTTATTTCATTACCAGATATATGACATACTTATATACATGTATTCCAGATACATGAGGATCATATTAGGTGTAATTTATGCAGTCACGCATGAGTAGAGGCGCGCATGCAAGCGAATAAAAACGTAGTCTTTCTCCACGGCAAGCATGTTCAAGTATTGAATAGTCTGAAATACATTATACCCAAGTGTGTTTCGTATGTATGTGAGATAGACTCACACTTGATTGAAATGCCAGTGCGTGAAGCTACTGTGTGCTGGATTATGATTGAACGTCTCTAAGTCAGAATTCAGGCGAGAAGTGATGCACGATGTCCGCTTGCCGACCCACAATAAGGACCTATACGAATGATTTGCACGTCAGTATCGTTGCGGGCCTCCACCAGAGCTTCCTCTGACTTCGTCGGATCATTCAATTGATAGGAAGGATGGGTGGTGTGTACAAAGGGCAAGGACGTAGTCAACGCGAGCTGAAACTTTCTTGTTCGCCTTTACTCTCGCCTTTCGATTATTCAATTTGTACTATTGCACGTCACGTGGTGAACTAAATATAAGGGACTATTTTGGACTTTTTCTCTTTAAAATTATAAATTTAAAAGATATTTTGATATGATTCTAACTTTTTTAAATTTAGAGTCAAAACTCAAACCGACAAACAATTTGAAGTAAGCAAATTTCACTTTATCCGCGTCCAAAGCCCATTACGTGAAACCCCAAAATGCTGGAACATAGCTCCATAATTCAACGAAGTGGGAGTCATAGTTCACAAAGCAAAGAAAATTCACCGCGAATCTTTGGAATTTGGCCCTAAATGATGAGCTTAGTCCCATTATCTTCCTCTTTGTTGATCTAACAATGGCCAAGTTATTTGTTTCTGCAAATTCCTGTAGAGTTGTCCACGCACACCAACTGTTTGATATTTTTGTCGCATGAAATTTTGACTGCACATCAACTGTTTGATATTTTTATCACACGAAGTTTTGACTCTTACTCCTCATCTCCTTCCTACTAAAGTCCCTAAACTTCTTGTAGGTTGTTGTCTACCTGTAAGTTTATATGTACTTAAATCGATTCTACAAGATAAACAGCACATTTAATTATGTATCTCTGCATTTTCGCCGTTTCTTGGGAACCCAAAATGTGAACAAGGTAGCTTTGTACTTCCAGAGAGCGAGGCTTATCGATTCAATAAGACTCGCTCTTCGGTCTAGTTCTTCAGATAATCTTGTTACCTATCTGGAGAATCCTTCTTTGGATTCTTTTGTGGTCACTAAGGCACTTCAATCAGCTCCCTCTCCTGAATCAGCTCTCCATTTGATTGAATGTCTTAAAAACATTCCACATTTCTCACATACACATAATACCCTTTATGCATTAGCCAAGATTCTTGCTAAGGCGCGGGAGATTGCCAAACTCCAAGCACTTATCAATGCCATTAACTCGGGGAAGTTCATTAATGCGGCACGTGTTAGTTACATGGATCAGATGCGATGGTATGCTATTAGTAGAGAGTTTAACGATGTTGTCCGTGTGTGGGACGAGTGGAGGACAACCCTTCGAAAGCATCCATGTACTGAGTCTTACAACATTGTAATGGGATTATATGTTCAGGTGGGTAAGGATAGTGATGCTGTGAGGGTATTCCGTAGGATGATTGAAGAAGGGGCACTTCCTAATTGTAGGACATACACTATTATAATTGAGCATCTTGTTAGAACTAGAAACTTGGATTCAGCCATCGAGCTTTTCCATATGTTGCCTCATGTTCGGATCAAACGTACATTAAAGCAGTATTCTGTACTAGTGGAAGCATTTACTATTGCCAATCAGTTGGATGTCGTCAAAGTCTTGCTTGATCAGATGAGGAGTGATGGAATATTGCCTGTTCGAGCTATGCTATGGTCATTGCAGCAGATGCAGAGTGCTGGTTATGATGCTGAGACAAATGAATTGCTAAGGGACATGTTACCGGATGGGAGGATTAAGATGATTGGTTACTCTATGGACAGTAGTGAAGACGACAGTGATGATGAAGATGAAGAGATTGACGGTAACAGTACTAATGCTGTGGATCAACCTCACCTGAAACCATGGTTGGATCCAGCTTCTTTAGCTAATGCTTTGCAGAACTGGGGCGCTGAGGAGGTGTCAGCACTGGAGGATGCAAATTTAGTTTGGACGACTAGGTTGGTGTGCAAGATGATCAGGAGCTTCAAGTCAGCAGAAACAGCTTGGCAGTTCTTCTACTGGGTTTCTTGTCAGCCAGGATTCATTCATGATATATACACAATTTCAAGAATGATAACCAGATTAGCTCGCCATGGATGTGTCGACTTGGTTGATCAACTTTTGTCTAAGGTTGAAAGAGAGGGCATTCAATTGTCAATCAGCACGATACGGTTAATTATTGATTTTTATGGGATTTCTCGTTATGGTGATCCCGCCCTTAGGGTTTTCAAAAGCATTAAAACGGTCTGTGGTCCAATATCTAAAAGCAGTCAGTTGCTTCTGTACTCATCTCTGCTAAGGACTTTGATAAAATGTAAAATGAATTCGGACGCCTTAGATATTCTCGAAGAAATGAGTTTACTAGGAATTGTTCCAGATTCACAGACATATTCTGGACTAATGAACCATTTTGCTCTTCACGGAGATATAAAAACTGTACAGAGGCTTTTTGGGATGGTCAGGCAGAGCGGTATAGAGCCTGATGCTTACATGTATAAAGTTCTCATACATGCTTATTGCAAATGTGAAAGAGCTGCTCTTGCACTCAGGGTTTTTGAAGACATGAGGAACTCTGGGTTGTTGCCTGATGCTCATACCAAACAATTGCTTGTCAAGAGTCTCTGGAAGGAAGGCAAGCTCCTAGAAGCTGCTTCTGTAGAAGAGAGAACTGAGGAAATAAGTGATGCTCTTCCCCTTGCTTCACCTGGACATATGTTTACAGTGAGCTCTACTGATCTTTCAAGAGTCTGTAACATTTATTCCAATAGTTTCCGCTCAACTTGTAGTTGAAGGACTATGCCATTGATCGGGATATTGAGCTGTTATGTTTTTCCAGTTCCAACAGTGTGATGAAGAATAGATCCGACAAAGAGACTTACTGCAAATTAGCAAATGGCCGCCTCCATATTTCAGGTCAACATCATCAACTTAACTCTCACCAAGGAGGTCTGGTTACATGTCCATAGCATTTTGATTATGTTGATCAGAAATGAAGTGTTGATCTTTGTAATATTGTTGCTTAAAATTGCGATGAGTAACTGGACTTTTTCTTGGCGTCTGAGTAAATGTCGTAGTTGTCAGCAATACAGCTGTTTTACTGATATAAGGTGGTGATATTGCATGTTCACTCATTTGCTAGGGTTTAGCTTCTATGTGGTATCTGTGCACTTTGTAAACAAGATATACTCATGATTTACGTTTTATGGGAGGGTGGAACTGGTGCTTGTTCACCTGTTTATGATTTTTGCTTATTCATCCCAGGACCAATGTCCACACATGATTGGATGTTCAATTTTCTGCCTCTTAAGACTTCAACTATAGTTTTTGCATTGTCATTAAGGATTTGCTTAGGCTTTGACTTTATTTCCACATAAGATAGGTTTTCAGAAATTCTTAAAATTGTTATCATGGAAAAACTAAGCAGCTCTGTTCGTTTCAGTTGTAAGGAGAGAACGCTTCACTTGGTCTTGAAAGAGAATAAAACTAGCAACACCGAGGGTGTGTTTGGTATGATTGGGTGGAGAGTGGAAAATATTTTCTGATTTTTTAAAACAAAAGATTCATAATTATATCAGCATAATAGAATTGTTTGATTATATTTTTGAACATTGAAGATTGATAATAACAGCTAAATGTTAGTTAAATCAACGATATGAAGTTTGATAGTTGAGATAATTGCGAAGGTGAGGGAAGTCATTTTCCTTCTCAAGTGAAAAGTGTTTTCCTTGGAAAATATTTTCTGGCAATCAGACCCTAGAAGATGACTTATTTTCTGGAAAATATCCCCTGAAAAATATTGTTCTTCATGCCAAAGTATGTCAGGATTGTTTCCATGAAACTGACAATTGTAATTTTTCCCTACTTTATTAGGTCTCTTTCTCCTAAGATAAGAGAGTGACACAAGCTCACTTGCATGTGTTAAGCATATAACTATTGACAACCACCTCTGAGAATTCACCGGTATCTCTACTTTTTTATTCTCTGTTGTTTACTTTATGAATTTTGGTAGGAACAAGGAATCTGTGCCGTCTAGAGTTGGTTCTAGTATTAATCTATTTGCTGGAGCTTTCCTAGGAAAGAACTGAAAGGGAATGTCATAGTCAAGAGAAAGTAAGGATTACATATACAAATGATTTCCTTTTGCTTATTGAGAATATTTTATAAAGCATTGTTGCATAAAGACAGAGACAGCTGCTTAAATTATTTAGAGTAGGCAGAGAAGACAAGAGGGTATCTCACAGACAAAGCTACAGACAAGGCCTCCTAGATATTCTTTTTTTCCTATCCTTCCAAACTTTTAGAATTTTTGTAGCTTTCACATTAAAGTTAAATAAATTCCTAAATTCACTCTTGCTCATGCTAACAAATATAACTTACTAGCTGTTGTCTTGTTATCTAAGCTCTGCATCAATGGTAGTTTCTCTTGTCTCCTTGTTTTACAACTTTTTCCTCTTTCTCATACTTTCGTCCTCCAACGTAACTGCTCAACCATCTAGCACAGACACAGACTTTTCATGCTCGTTTAACTCTTCCTTTTCTTGTGATACTTTTATTTCATATCGTGCCCGTCCAACAAATTATTTAGATGTCGGAAGTATCTCTGATCTTCTTGAAGTCAGTCGGTTAAGTATAGCTACGGCCACAGGTCTAGCCTCAGAGGATACCGAGCTATTCCCTGACCAGCTTTTACTCGTACCCATTAAATGCTACTGCAATAGTTCTCATTATTTCTCCAATGTCACCTATCAGATCAAGAAAGGCGACAGCTTTTATTCAGTTTCAATAGGAGCTTTTGAGAACCTTACTAATTATCATGTGGTGCAAGATATGAATCCAACACTAGATCCAACCAACTTGACAATTGGCGCAGAAGTTGTTTTTTCTTTGTTTTGTAAATGCCCCACACATTCTGATCTTGCAAAGGGACTTCAGTACCTTGTCACTTATGTGTGGCAGCCTTGGGATGATATGTTGCCTGTAAGCAATATGTTTGGAGCATCTGCAGCTGACATTCTGGCTGCCAACAATTACAGAAATTTCACTGCTGCAATATATTCTCCTGTCTTGATACCAGTAAAACTTCCTATTATTCTGCAATCTTACCCCTCTTTTGCAAGCAGTAGAAAATCCAAACATGGATGGATAGTCATTACTGTTTTAAGTATTATGGGGTTGCTTGCAGTTTTTTCATTTTGCTTGATGGTATACATGCGTCATCTAGACGAGAAGAGGAGGGCTAACTTAGCCCATAACTCTTCTACTCTTGAAACTTCTGATCTCTTTCATACCAAGAAAGCCTCCGAAGGTGAAATTACGTACCATAAGAACATTCAAGATAAGCTTCTTCCTGGAGTTTCTGACTACATTGGAAAGCCAATAATATATGACCTGAAGATCCTCATGGAGGCGACTGTCGACCTCAGTGAGAGATACAGGATAGGAGGATCAGTGTACAAGGCTACAATGAACGATCAAGTTGTAGCTATCAAGAAAACAAAACAAGCCTCGGAGGAATTGACAATACTTCAAAAACTACATCACGCAAATCTAGTGAAACTAATGGGCGTTTCATCAGACGATCTTGGGAATTCCTTTTTAGTTTATGAATATGCTGAAAATGGCTCACTGGATCAATGGTTGTTTCCCGGATCATCATCATCTACTTCTGCCTCTGTCTTAGTCGCATCACTTGGTTGGAGTCGAAGATTACACATAGCCTTGGATGTTGCAAATGCTCTGCAATACCTGCATGAACATACTCAACCTAGTATAGTTCACGGGGACATCCGAATGTGTAGCATACTTCTTGATTCAAGGTTTAAAGCCAAAATTGCAGGTTTCTCTACAGCCAGACATGCCACCAACTCAATGATGCTGAAAGTTGACGTGTTTGCTTTTGGGATTGTGCTGTTGGAGATGCTTTCAGGGAAGAAAGCAATGGAATCAAAAGATTATATTGATGAGACTCTGGTCATGTGCAAAGAAATTAGTGGAATCTTTGAAGTAGAAGAGAACAGAGAGGAGAAGTTTAGAAAATGGATGGATCCAAAGTTGAGCTTTTACCCTATTGATGATGCTCTAAACTTGGCTGCCTTGGCGACAGCATGCACATCGAAGCAATCAGCAGAGAGGCCTAAGATGACAGATATTGTCTTCAACCTCTGTTTTCTTGCTCAATCATCTTTTGAAATGTATGGACCATCTTCGACTTCAGGTGAAGCTGAGGAGATTGTCCAGATTGTTAGTCCAGTAATAGCACGTTGAGTTAAAGATGGAGCGTAAATATAGTTCAAGAACTTTTGTCAGTTCGTCTCAAATTTGTAATATATTCTGGATTATATAGCCACAGGAACAATAATCAAGCTATCTCCAGAATATATTGCAAATTCGAGTTATCTTGTCCAGTTTTTCCCTGTATTTCTTTTGCTGCTAAGTTAGTTGCTAGACTAAATTTTGTATTGGATGTTTTGCTCAACAATTCAACTTTGAAATAGGTGGAGTGCAATTTGACTTGTGTTTCTTTCATCCTCCCAAAAGAAGAAACATAAGAAAGTAAGAGGGTGTTTGGATTGACTTAAAAGTTGGTCAAATCTACTTTTAAATCAGTTTTTTATTTTTGAAGTATTTGACAAATATAAAAATAACATAAAATAAGTCAAAAACAACTTAAAATAGGTTAGGAAGTGTTTGACAAGGTTAAAAATAACTAAAAATAAGTTTAAAATGACTTAAAATAAGTCAAAACCAAAAGTAGGTCTCCCCCTACTTTTTATTTTTTGACTTAAAAGTAATTTAAATTTGACTTTTTATTTTTTTTTACTTAAAAACTACTTTAAGTCGATCCAAATGAGCTCTAAGTTTCTGAAACGACATTGCCAACTCGTTCTTATTTATATTTGAGATTTAGACGAGTAAATGTTTAATTTGTAAACAAGTTCTTTAATTTTGTGCATTCGTATGTACTTACCTCTTTGTGCACATAGTTTGACCTCTGTTACGGCCCTATTATAATGAATTTCTTTTAGCTCAATTTGAAGTACTGTATAAAGTAGTTATATGTAGTAACGGAGTCACATGATTAGCACATTCTAGAACTAGTCTGCTAGGAGTCTGTTAGGAAGGAAGGTTAGTCACAACTAACTTTGGGAACCATCTCTTTGTATAAATAGGAGTTAATCCTGAAAGTGTAAACAAATTTTGGATTCTATTAGATCAATAAACTCTCTTCTTCCTTTTCTTATTGAATTTGAGTTCTGGAGTGAGTTGTTCAAGAACAATTCTCCTATTTGTTCTTTAGGCAAACTATGGTTTTCTTCCAATTTCTTATCCGATATTAAGGGATCGCATTCGTGATATCAGATCCAGGTTGTTTGGAGAAGCCACCTTGACGGCCCTCAAGGCTTGTTTGGCTAAGCCTTAGAGTCGAATGAAGTCTCATGCTGATAAGGGAAGGACGGACATAACTTACAATATTGATGATTGAGTTTATGTGAAATTCCAGCCTTATAAACAACTTTTCCTTAAATCTCACACTTTTTAGGAGCTCTCCGCTAAATTCTTTGAGCTTTCTAGATTGTGGCTACTGTGGGCAAAAAGTCTTACACCTTGGTATTGCCAACAGATTCCAAGATCTACCCCACATTTCATATTTCCCAATTAAAGAAGAAGATTGACTATCGTCCTACTTCAATCATTCTACCTATTGTGCGCTCCTCTTCAGGCCACGTTCTTCTAGTTCTTAAGGCCATCTTAGGTAGAAGAATCAGAAGAATGGTAGGATTATTTCTCAATGGTTTATCAAGTGGTTCAATGCTCCGAAAGAAGATAGTACTTGGGAATATCATCATATTTTTTGTCAGTAGATTCCTCAATTTCATCCTTAAAGACAAGGATGGTTAGATTGGGGGTATTGTTATGGTCCTATTAGAATGAATTTCTTTTAGCTCAATTTGAATTACTGTATAAAATAGTTAAATGTAATGAATGAGTCACGTGATTAGCACATTCTAGAACTAGTTACACCTAACTTTGAGAATCATCTCTTTGTTTAAGTAAGAGTTAATTCTGGAAATGTAAATAAATTTCGGATTCTAACAAATCAATAAACTCTCTTCTTCCTTTTCTTTCAGAATTTCTTCAAAACTCTTTGAGTTCTCGAGTGATTCGTTCAAGAACAATTCTTCTATTTGTTTTTAGGCAAATTATGTTTTTCTTTCATTTTCTTATCAGATATTAAGAGATTGCATCATTGATATCAGAGCCAGGTTGTCTCGAGAAGCCATCTTGAGGGCCCTCAAAGCTTGTTTGGCTAAGGCTTAGAGTCGAATGAAGTCCAAGCTGAGAATGAAGGACAAACATAACTTACAATGTTGGTGATTGGGTTTATGTGAAACTCTAGCCTTACAAACGTCTTTCCCTTAAATCTCACACTTTTCAAGAGCTCTCCACTAAATTCTTTGGTCCTTTTCAGATTGTGGCTACTATGAGCAAAGTGGTTTACATCTTGGAATTGCCAGCAGATTTCAAGATCCACCCCATTTTTCATATTTCCCAACAAAAGAAGAAGATTGACTCTCATCCTACTTCGGTCAGTATACTTGTTGTGCACTCCTTTTCTGGCAATGTTCATTTGGTTTTTGAGGCCATCTCTAAAAATGATTCAAAAGAATGAAAAAATTGTTTCTCAATGACTTATCAAGTGGTTCAATGATCCGGAGAAAGGTAGTACTTTGAAAAATTATCATACTCTTTGCCAGCATTTTTCTTAATTTCATTGTTGAGGACTACATTTCTTTTATCTCAATTCAAAGTAATGTATAAACTATAAAGTAGTTATATGTAGTAAAGGAGTAGTGTGATTATCAAATTCTAGAACTAGTATGTTAGGAAGAAAATTTAGTTATAACTATAGGTGATAAAATTGTTGACACCCAATTTTGACCCTCCCCGATAAGAATTAATTTTCGAGCTTCTTAATTTACAATGATTGGGAATAATTAGTTTTAGAAAGAAAAAAAAATCAAAAAATATAATAATATATATTTAAAGTTTTGAAGCAATTTAAGTCATTTTTATAATTTTAAAACAATATATATATTTTTATATAATTTTGTATATAATTATTACATTTTGCAAATATTCAAGAAGTCATTTCAAAAAAAAGATTTTACTTTTTAAGTGTTTTGTTAATTTGCATTTAATATTAATTTATAATTTCGAATTAATTATTTCATAAGTAAGTTAACTATTTTTATTTCGTTAAGATTAAGAAGCTCGTAAATTAATTATATTAATTCATCTTATTTGACTTCTAGCCGAATCTATCCTAATTAACTAAGGTTGGCTATATTTTTAATTTCCAATTGGCTATGATTTAGACTCATATGGCCAAACCTTAAATCCAACTCTAGCCTATTCAATTTAAAATACCAATTTTGGGCCTATTTAAATCAGGTCCATTATTTAGCAACCCAATTCCTTCAATTCAATTCCTAACCCAAACCCATCAGGAATACAATACCCATACAATACTTACAACAACATCAGCGTACATAAATACCCCGACCCCTGCGTTCTCTTCTTCCTCTGCGAGCTAAATAGAAGAACGAAACCCAAAAATCTCCCAGCCCAGCGACCCGAGCCCATTCTCGCGCGTCGTTCTCTCCTCTCTCCCTATCATCTCGTACGAAGCCAGATGTTTGCATCTCAATGCCTCGATTGTCCTTCACTCAAATCAGACGGATTTCGTTCCAATACCGTTGAGAATCGTACTATTTTCAGTTTCTTAACCATATCCCTTCAAGAGTAATTCAAATTTGAAATTCAAAATTCAATCCCGTTTCCCCCCTTTTCAATTCCAATATTCCTTCCTATAAATACCCCTCTTCCTCATTTGTTAGGGGTTGGGGAAAAAAGTTGGAAAAATTGGTGAAAAACTAAGGTAGAGAGAAGATAGTTTATAGAGAAGATTTTACAGGGTCGTAAATAGAGAGTCAAAACTTGAACAAGAAGCATTCTCAAATAGTATAGAAAAGAATCTAAGTTTTCTCTTAGTTCCGTTTCTTCTTTCGCGCATTGTCGGAGCTTGCCGAAGTTCTCGAAATCTCGTTGTGGTCGTGGAAAGCTGCTTCTCTGCTCGTTGTTCTTCGTTCGCTGCCCGAAAAGAGGTAATGTTTTCCTTGGCTTTGTTTGATTTCCAGTACCTCCATGTGTTCTGTCAATAATTTGTTCTTCGCTTTGGTGTGTATTCTATTTGTGTGTGAGCTTTATGTTAATCCCCATATGTTGAAATCTGGTCAATGAGTATCATCTGTGGATAAATCATTTTTTGGAGTTAGATTAGCGTTATTTGTGAGCATGTCTGATATCTCCTTGCTTGACCATGAACTCTTCACTGTTTATTTCTCTCATATTGTATTCTCTCATTTCGATTTTAGCTGAGTGCAATTTTTTTTTAGATTTTTTCTAGTTGTCTGTAGTCATGTGTTTTGAGTTAGTTTGTTGTTTGACGTTGTATTGTTCGTTCTTCCACCCCAAGTTGGATGAAATGAGTCAAGACGTCGATATTTTGAGCTCACTTAGTGTCTTATATTTGATGTTTCAAATCTGTAGCCGATTGTCTCAGTCGTGTTAATTCTCATTCATGCTCTGTCCACTCGAGATTTATCTTATATGTGATAAATGGGGTCAAGTTTCATATTTGGTCTAATTTTAAAAACTTTCCATGATATAGTAGTGTTCTGTTCCTATATGTGTGTATTAATCATGAGTTGTTTCTTCTTTCTTCTCTTCCAATAGCTGATGTTCATAGAGTCTCATTTTAGAGAGATTATGATTCATAGTCTGGACCTCAAATTCTCTTGTGCCGAACTGTACTCTCTTTACGAGCAATTAGAGTTAGCCTAAAACCCATCTTCAATGTTCTGCAAGTTTGGTAGTCTAGTTGACGGTCCGATCTCACTGAGTTGTTCTTTTTCTAGTTCTCAATAGCTTGTTTGATTAGATGGCCTAATTGCGATTTGTTCATATTTATTTGGTGCCAATGACTATTGAAATTGTAGTCACTGCTCTTCATTGTTTTGTTTTAGCTCAATATTGTTTCTTTTTCTATTCTTTGGCTTGTAGTTTAGAGTTTAACTATGGCTTTATTGCTTTATTGCTTGTCCTCTTCAGTTAATTATCAATTTGTTAATGAAATAGTAGATTTAGGGAAGAAGTGTCAGGATCATTTATGTGCTTTAAATGCTTAACTGTGTTCAAAACTGCCTGCCAACTTGAATTGCTTAAAATATTTATATAGGTGTCCATGCATCATTATTATCTTTATTTCTAAGATTGCTGCATGTTTGAGTGTTACTTCTTATCTGTTATGTGTGATTTCGGATGAAATTAATGGTATCAATTGCCTTCTCTTATGCAATCTTTTTATTTATTTTCTTTAGCTTACGGTGTTGAGTTGTAATTTCCTTCGATACATTTATTATTTTGGGATTGGTGAATCATTGCTAAGCTATGGTTTGGAGATATTATTACTGAGTGCTAATTTTTATTTTCATTTTTTTTGTTGCATGTGAAATATGTCCGAGTTCACTATGAACTCCTATCTCCTTTCCCTTGCATTTTGAGAGAGCCATAAAGGCTTAAACTTCGCCTTTTTGAGTCAGCCAACCATTAAAATCGACGTACAGGACCAGAAAATTATAAATGCAGGTCCCGAGAGTTGAAAATGCACTGATATACAGTTTGATACAAAGTTATATAGCAATTGTATACGCAATATGTTGCAGCAGAAATGGTCCCCAAAAGGCCTACAAAATTCCATGTCTTACATTTGTTGCAATTGGGCCAAAAGCTCGCATTTTATTTGGCTATTGTCTTGATAGTTTAGGACAGGTGGAAGATGGGACTAAGGCCCAAAGAGATAAATTTCAAGATTTAGTCTAGGACAGGTACAAAAAATGGCAAGAATTGGGCCAAAGGCCCAAAATGAAAATAGGCCCAAGTACTGGCCTAGGCGGACAGATCCAGACTTGGGCCCAAATCTTCTTTCCCTATCCACTTAATTGTCATTATGTGTTTATTTGTTAAAATTAATCTTAAGGTTTCAACAATCAACTCCCCAGAAATTAACCATTTTGAATTAACTAAATATTTTTTACTATCTCTATTTATTCAAGTATGTGTATTTTTCTTAAAATTATTTAGCCAAATAGTTAATTATTGGATAACCGTGTGTTAGTGGGCATTTCGGGTGCTTTCAAACCCTTCCTGAAATGCTAATATGAACCCCGAACCCCTTTATTATTTTCATTAGATTTCTGTTTTAATCTTTTTGAAAAAAAGTTTTCTTAATTTTACTTTAAAAATTAAGTGGCAACTCTTAAAACCAGTAGTCTATTTTTTTTAATAAAACAAAAATAGGTAATTTGTATGGCTATCCACTCATATTTACCCATTTTAAATGGGTTGGGACTTAAACCTTGTCAATTGGGCCGACTCGGTAAAGGACCGAGTCCTATAAGACCTGGATCGACATTCCCCCTATATTAGTGGAGGTGGGCCGGTCTGAATTATTTTCTCACATAAGCCGGTTAGTCCAACCTGGTAAGGATCGGTACGCGGTGCATCGGTGCACTTGCCCGGATCGGCCCGATAATTAATTTTTATTTTTTTAAAATGTAAGTATCATGTTATATTTAGTATATATTACAAATAGATAATATAATGTAATATATATAATATAGTGTAACGGTTCTACTATAATAGATGATATATTTTGTGTACATTTAGTATATATTAGAAGTATATATATAATATAAAGTAAGTATTCTAATATAATAGATAGTGTATTGTGTGTATATATATTATACAATGCAAGTATTCTACTTTAATAGATAGTATATTGTTTGTACATTTATTATATATTAGAAGTATATTTATAATATAATGTACCTATTCTACTATAATAGATAGTATATTGTGTGTACATTTAGTATATATTAGAAGTATATATATTTATATATGTATATATAATATAATGTAAGTATTCTATTATATTAAATAGTATATTTATTATAATATAATATAGAGTGTGTATATATGCATATTTGGTATACATGATAATTGATAAGTATATTTAGTTATAATATAAGTGTATATATATAATATAATGTCACTATTTTATTATTTAGTAGTAGATTGTCATAAATAGTTATAATTATTATAAAATTAAGTAGTATACACTATATTGATAATTGACTCAAACTTTTGAACTAATAATTGATAAACAGTGACTAAAAAAATAATCGATCCGACCCATTATTAGAAACTGGCCTCGGCCCATCAGGCTCGATAGCAAAATTATAACCGGGCACGAGCCAATATTTTTGTCTTCTTTCATTGTTTCGACCAGCACCGACTCAGCCCATTGTTTGGGGGATCGAGTTAGGCCTGATTCAATATGTCGTTAATAAAATAATTAATGGGTCCGACCAGCCGATCCAGTAAACATACTTAGATTAGGTACCCAACTCATTTAAAATGAGTCAAATATGAGTCTCACTTACATTATTATTTTAAAATATGATTACTTAAACAACTAAATTGGGTAAATTCTAAAGAAATGCCTATTTAGTGGAAGAGAAAATATAGGGTAGAAATTTGAAACCCATTTGTAACGCCAACAAAAATTGTCTTCCATCAACCAATGTTGTCTCAACTCCGACGCCTTTTTCGATAAGTCTCTCTCCTTCATCTTTACTTCTGTCTCCTTCTTTCTTTTCATTCTTTTCTATTTCTGTTTTTTGTTGTTGTTATTATTATTGCTGCGGCAATCTGCCCTGCTCAATATGTTCGACTTCTATCTTTTTTTTGAGTTAACTGAGTATTTAAACATGGCCTTGAAGCAATTCTTTGTTCACTTTTGATCTGGTAAATCAAGTTATATTTTTTTAATGAAAGGGTCCAAAATGGACCCAAGAGTTTATTAGAATCAAATTAAAAACCAATAAAATAAAAACGAACAGGTTTAGGCCCACAGGCCCTACTACTTCAGCAAAATGTTACGCCTGAAGTTGCCGAAGTTAATCATCTGTAGATTTGGGCCGACATTAAGGTAGTGAATTAATTTGAGTTGCCTTGGATGATTTGGGATGAAAGCTATTATCTTTTTGGCGTTTATTGTTTCTTTGTTGTTAGTTATTGACCAAACATCTCTTGTATTTCTAAACTGTTAGTGTTTTTATGGTTGATTTGTTTAGTAACAAAGCGAAAATTATGATTATGCTCTTGGTTCTTGATACACTTGAGCATTAGTTCAAGTTGAGAAATCCTTCTTGTTAAGGAGTACAATATATTGTTTGAAACTTCTGTTTAACTTGTTTTATTGAAAATTAGAGAGATATGCCAGTAGAAGGCAATGAAGAGTTTTGTGAATGAAAACATCTGTTGTTGGAGATTATTTTATTAGGCTTAAGTTTGATTCTATTTACAGAAAACATAAAGTTCACTGCATGATCTAAAAAATAAAATTTACAATGGGCACTATATTTGGAACGACAAATCTAAAGTGTCATTGGAAGATTAAACTTGAATTGGATGAGGCTAATGAGGGTTAAAATGAGCCAATAGATCAAGAAGCTTATTAAGAGAAGATGTCATTTGCCTTATGTAGGCATAAACATGCTTTTAGTTTTGTAAAGCATAAAGTCATCAGAGACATTTATTCGTATTTAAATCCAATAGCGAGACATATATCAAGAAACATAACCAAGTCAGATATCTTGAATTTGTATGCTAGAGATAAAGAAATTCTAAAATCTGAGCTTGCATTGATTTTTAGTAGAGTGTGTTTGACATTTGACATGTAAACTTCATTAGTATCTAATGGCTATATGTGTGTAACAGTTCATTCTGTGGACATAAATTGGGTTCTTCAGAAAAGC